>VYZW01042902.1:74144-106401 GCA_013401315.1 Balaeniceps rex | reverse complement strand
GGTCCAGAAGAGGACCACAAAAATGATCCGAGGGCTGGAACACCTCTCCTACGAGGACAGGCTGAGAGAGTTGGGGCTGTTCAGCCTGGAGAAGAGAAGGCTGCGGGGAGACCTTATTGCGGCCTTTCAGTACTTAAAGGGGGCCTATAGGAAAGATGGGGACAGTCTTTTGCAAGGCCTGTTGTGACAGGACAAGGACTAATGGTTTTAAACTAAAGGAGGGGAGATTTAGGCTAGATATAAGGAAGAAATTTTTTTACAATGAGGGTGGTGAAGCACTGGAACAGGTTGCCCAGAGAGGTAGTGGAGGCCCCATCCCTGGAAACATTCAAGGTCAGGTTGGACGGGGCTCTGAGCAACCTGATCTAGTTGATGATGTCCCTGCTCACTGCAGGGGGGTTGGACTAGATGACCTCTAAAGGTCCCTTCCAACCCAAAGCATTCTATGATTCTATGATTCTATGATTCCTTTTCTGGTGACACACAAGGAAACCTTAATTCTGCCATTGCTACATTTTGAGCACTTGACTTTGCAAACAAAACAGAGCATACATGTACTTGCGTATTTTCTGTGTTTTAGAACCACCGAAGAAGCACACTACAGTACGGTAGCTGCAGTCAGAAAAGAGACTGTAAGTTTTAGAAGACACATACCCTGTGGAAAGCTGCCCACCCAGACATGGCAAGAAATGGCTTCAGTCGACTGATCCCCTCTTTTACTCTGCACAGAACTGATGTGGACAACATGGGGCTGTTCCTGGTGGGACTAACTCTGCCCCCCATGCTGCCAGTCGGGATGGTGGTGGAGCAGCACCCCCAGCAAGAGATGCTGCAGGACCAGCTAACGCAGCATCCAGGCTGTGAAGTCAAACTCGGGACATGGCACTGGGGGGCACTCCCCAAGTGTCCACAGACCCCGTGGGCTGGAGGAGAGCCCTTAAAGCCTGGTCCAGGCATCCCAGAGCCTGTTAAAATTCACAGTGAGGGGAGAAGTAGATGAACTTGAAGAGCACAAATGTCCTGTGGATATGAAAAATGCTGACTAGGTCTCAGTCAGTGGGGCAAATAATAATTGTGAATCAGAGGCTAGCATTGCCTCCACCACATTAATCAAGGTATGCTTCATTTCATTTTTAATATAAATATCTGTGTTACGCTGTGTGCCTGTGGTTTCATATTCCCAAGAGTGTGACTGGGGAAGAAATACCTGTAAAGGTGACTACAGGGCTTAAATTTTAAGTCCCTAAAGCCTGGGAGCTTTAAGATGGGCTTGAGCCATATGTTTTATTTATTTTAGGAAGGGTCCCCTAGACATATTATTGAACCAGCCTTGGTTACTGTTATTGATATCTGACATAAGGTTATACTTAATCACTAACATTTAGTACCACCGCTACAAGGAATCTGAAAAATCCAGTCTGACCAGCCAATCTACCATTATGGGAAATCCTTTCCAGACCCCAACAGGCAACTGCATAAATAAAGCACACAGCAAAATATCAAACGAATGAATAATCTGTCATATAAACAAGCCAAACAAGCTAGTAAAAACCACACTAGCATGTAAAGTAGGAGAACAGAGATCTATGCCATCAGAATGAGACATATGAATCAGGACAGCAAATACACTTTCTTGCAAGGGATCAGGCGATGGAGGGGAAGGCAGAACAGCTGAATTGGAGGCTCTGACTCCCTCTCTGTAGCCACACACTAGAAGCAATAAGCAGTACTTTTCTAAAAAAAGCAAAGGAGCAAATGTATCTTTGTAGTGTAGGAGTTGGAAATGCATGGGAGGACAGACAACCGCCCTTTCTTGCCTGTAAGAGTTTGGTGGAGGGTTTTTTTTTTACTATTTCTGTGTTGGACCTGTGCACAACACATTCAGCAAGTGAGGTTTCATATTTATAAAATTAATCTGAGTGCAGATTTCAAAAGCTGGCAAACATTTCCATGGCTAACTACTGAACCTGTACCTTCCAGTGCAGTGAGGGAGATTTTAGAGAAAACCTTCACCCTTCATAGCAAGCTGAATATTACGTATTACTATTTCATCCCTTCAGGATAGACAACGACACTATAAAGAGGAACAGAACCGAACAGGTGAGTGACCAGTTCAGTAAGCACTACAACTCTCTACTACTTGAAGCGTGAAGTCAAGTCCATACTGTTTTGCACCAGCAAAGTACTTAGCCCGGTAAGCTTAGCCCAGCCCTGTATGTACTCACTCCCACCAAGTAGGTTCCAAATTAGCCCTTTTCCAGTCTGTGTATTAAATACCATTTATTTCTCTTCCAGCTTCGATGTTGCTGAATCCGCATTCCAGCTGAGACTCAAAAGCCATTATACCCATTTTACCCTTTCTGAGAATATGAGAGAAGTAGAAATCATGCAGATCATGTACACCACAGTTACATTAAAAAAAAATTAACAGACTAGTAACAGATGCTTTAATCACGGTATTGCATATAGTAACCATCCCCTTTTCCCACAAGCTAAGTCAGTAATTACTATGTATTTGCATGGGGGACTCATGTCTTAGACATGTGGCTGTAATGACAGGTTTTTGTCTTATTTTTCCCCATTAGTGTTGCTACATTTTTATTTTTAAAGTAGAAACAAGAATCCACACAATGTCTAAAAAAACACACACTGAAGTATTTTCTAAGAAATTAGTGGGCAAATCTGTCAATGGAAAGTTATTGTGTGCCACTGAGTGTGGTTTTCAAAAATACAACCATCTACGAGGTTTGTGATACTGCTCATATGTACTCTACTCTTCCTCCAAAAGGAAGCTAGCTAACTCGTTTTAAGAATAAGTTTCACAAGAGTATTTTTTTTCTTCTCACACAGAAACATGTTTGGTTTGGGAATAAAAATTAGTTACTTGACCTGTTGTGATAGATCAGATGTCTGAGTCACTACACCACACATTTGAATTGAAATCAAGTCTCTGCAAAAAGGGGAAAATATCAGTTTAAATGCATAGCTGCTGGTTGACGACCTCCTTACCTTATTTCCAGCAGGAGGCAGTGGCAAGAGCTGCATGGCGTTGCAGAAAGCTAGAGAGCAAAGGTTGTCTCTTTGTAGTTCTGCCATCAAGTTTTATGCTCTTCGCTATTCAGCTCTAATCCAAATTCCCAAATGCTGTTCTGATTGCCAAATGATAGTTAGGAGCCTAAATAAGCTCTGAAAGGACCTTCCAAGCATTTCATTTTCATCTTTACATCATGTAAAATTCCTAGACTCAGTTCAAGACTAGTATGTGGAAAGACAGGGTGAATACAGCTTGATGAAATAGGTTGTTGATGAGTCAATTAAGGAGAAGAGGAGTTCATGAGGAAATGGATAGAGGTTGTACAGATAGGAAATTAAAAGAGAAAGATGTGGGGAGGATGCCGAATATTGAGAAAATAATAACCTCTTGTAGCATTTAATTATTTTGCTTTGGTATTATTTTTTCTATTTCAACACAGGGATAAAATAGGGAAGACAGGACTCTCTCTACTCTACCAGGATCAGTTCTTGTGCCTTATGGTACAATACAACCACCTACCTCTATCTGACCTCTTTGACAATCCCAGTTGGAAGTCATAGGATATTACCATCACAGAAGTAAGTTGAGAGCATCAGAGAGATGACTAAGTTTGATTTAAACTGGTTAGCGTAGGTCCCTGCAGTATGGACCTTAGGCACCCATAACAGCAAGGAGTTTGGTATCATTTGTTCATATAACTTGGCTGCTTGTCAATGTATGAATATCCTTGAAGAGTCATAAACAAGGTCAGGTAAGTGGTTTCCTACACATGTTGCATAACTTGTGTATTGCAGCTGTCAACCTTTCCCAACCCAGTCTTGGACTCAACAAGACGTCACCAACTGTTTAGCTTTTGAATCAGTTGATCCTGAGCAGTTCTGCCCTTCTAGTTTTTGTGGCTCCCTGCACCTGGTTCTTCTTTTCTCACTTCTTTTTTTCCTTTGGCTGTCCTCTTTGGCAGGAGCTTTCTCATCCCTTTTCTCAGCTTTTTGTGGAGAGCCTAGATAAAAGCTATCCTTGAATTTCCTTTTGTCTTTATTTTACACCTTATCACTGGCTGATCTTATCCTTCCATTTAAAAAAAAAAAAGTATGTAATCTCTCCAGGCTGTTGGCACACACATCTACCTTTCTGCTTCAGAACTGGCAGCCAAACTGAAATTTAACTTTGTTGTTCTGACATTGTCTCTGATATGACAAGCCATCATCTCAGTATGGCTAAAATAAAGATCTCCTGTTCTATTTTTTCAGTCATCTCCCACCTCTTATCTTTGAGCAGGGTATTTTTTCCTAGATATCTCTTCTTTACATTCAAGTCTTGTGCCTGCTTCTTTCTACAACACAGTTAGCATGCAGACTTCCCCATCTGCCTGTACAATGAAGCTTGGGTATCTACCATATCCTTGGACAGAGCAAATCCAATTCAGACCAACAAATATCCGCCCAGACGAGTACTGCTGTTAAGATCATTTTCCTAGCTCATTGCTTTGCCAATGGCTGCTTTCCCTGTGCATTCACCTTCTCTGCAGTGTCAGACATAAGCCATTTGTCTTTGCTTTCAGAGCTCTTTGCCATCACCTGTGTCCATTCATTATCAAATGATTGACTTCTGCCTTGGGTCTTCCATCAGTTCCAGCCTCTCTCATATTCCTGATAGGCATTGAAATACATATCTTCATACTTTCTACCATGTTGCACATAGAGTTACCCATAAATACCTGTGAAATTACTTCCTTAACCTCCTTCCAATAAATCTTTAAAGCTCTCCTTGACAGCAATAGCTTTGGGGACATGCTCTACCACTGCACAGTGTGCTGATCCTTGTTTCCCAGTGCTCCCTTCTCTGTCTGCATCCGCCTGTTTTCTCTCTTCTGGTACTTGGGTATTGGAAACCCTTGACTTCAGGGATTCCTCTTTTGTTCTCTGTTGGTACAGCAAGTAGTCAAACAGGTTCCTGGCCCGCGACTCATCTCTGATTCATACTGCCATACTCTGATGGCAGTAAAAATAAAAAAAAATAAAAATAAGAAACAATAATAATAACAGGAAAAACAATAATAAAAGAACCTAAGAAGGCTTTAGGTACTTAATACTAAACACATTTCATTGCAGTTTTCTGGAACATGACATAAGAAAGCACTAGCAATAGCAAGGAAGTATGGGGGGTGGGGGAGAAACAAAGCCACGTGAAATAAAAATCATGTCTTAAGATGACATTTTATACTTTCTTTTTAAACTAATTCTGGTCACTGAAAAAAAAAAAAAAAACAACAAAACCAACCCCCCCACAATCCAAACAAATAAGCAAGAGCTAAAAGCAGGGAGGAAAAGAAACAGTCATAGGAAATGAGAGGGAGACATGCAGATGACACACAGCATGTCAGACAGAAATAATAATACAAAGCCAGGAAATTGTTGTCCCCTAGTGATGACTTTGGCCCACAGTCATGCATAGCACCACTTACCCCACCTTCCAATATCATTTGGATAGTTAACTGTAATGCATGCTATAGTGTTACTTTTTATATTTATATTTACTCTTTTTTATATGAATTCCACTTGCAGAGCTTAAGGAAAACACATCTTTCTGCAATTACTTCTTTAAGGTGGATGATGTCTGAGTGCCGAACTAGCTTATTTTTATTGCCTTTCACCTCCTCATCTCTGACATCGCTGGGAAATAACCATCTGTGTAACTACCCAAATACATCTGTGAGAAAAAAAATCTATGTCAGAAAATAATATTACACTCCCGACTAACATCCCCTTAAGCAAGGAAGTTCGGTGACGCAGGCATCTCTCTGTCCCTCCTCTCTGTGCCCACACAAGAGGGTCAGAGACAGTTGAGAACCTGGCTTTGAATGTTTGACTTGCACGAGGCTCCTTTGGCTTTCCTGGCACCTTTGTCTCTGGTGTTTACCTGGCAGCTTGTTGTGTCCCTTGTGTCTGTCTCTGGGAGCAGATGCTAAGAGATTTTTCATGGAAAAGTCTTGTGGAATTTGTACTCATTTTTGAATGCAAGAATTTTGAAATCTGGGGGGTTGTTCTTCTGTTGAGTTTTTTGAATACTTTGCTGTTATAAAAAAAGCTAGGAAAAGACGAAAATAATAAATGAAAAAAAAAGGCTCACTAACAGATTTCTGGAATAATGTATTGCCTTTAGGTTTAAAACTGGAATGTTTCACAGTAGCATTAATATGACAAACAAAAGCAAATCCAAACAATTCAAAGGACATTAATAGTTGATGTACAAACACACATTTAAGAAACAGCAGGAATTTTGGACTAAATAAAAGCAGAAGTAAGGAGAGACAGCTGGGAGAGGGGAACATGAAGGCTTGAAACTTTGTGCCAACAAATGATAAAGTATAGTTTTTACAAGCCTACTTTCTTTATTCTCTATTCAAATAAAAAAAAGCATTTTGCTACTGTCAGTAACGTTTATGCACTGACTAAAGCTGAAAACACACCGGCTGTGTGAAGTTTAGTTTTTTATTCAGCACAGCCTGGGTAAAATATATGCAAAAAACCCCAGTGCATTGTGCTCAAACTTAAGTTTCATTTTAAAAGAATGTAAGACGCTGACCTTGCAACCTTTCTGCACATGAGTAGTCACTTCAGGTCAATAATAACCATCCAGGTATTTCAAAGCACTGCACATGCATTCATCTATCAACGGGAAAATTCAGGATATAGAGACAAGTCCAGCAAATAAGGATTTACAGGATCAGGTCTAATTTTTATCTGTCATATTTAAACTGATTTAAAACTAAATACCTTCAAAAGCCTGCGGTAAAATATAGTACATATACTTATGAGTTAAACAGGTTGTAGAAAGCACAGAAGGTAAACATAAGAAGGCAAGAACAGTAAGTTCAGTGCCTGTTTATAAGTTTTGGGTTCAGCATCCATATGTTTTTCAACTGTCAACCCTTTTTCAGCTTTCTCTTGCTCCAAAATACACTTTAAAAGAAAACACTGACGCAGCTGTACGTGTACAAGTATGTGTGTGTATTATATATATAAAAAAAAAGATTTCTGTATGGGGTGGAGAAATTGATATCATTTCATTGAAATCACAAGCCATGGATTAGAATTTAGTTATATCATTAGGCAAAACATAAAAGGTTCAGAAAGACACATTTTAAACACAGTTTTTCTGGCCACAGGCAATGACGACAGTCTTTCTTAGAGCACCTCTGTACTAAGGAAAGTGTATTTCTTTCTTTAGGTCTTCTTGCGCCAACAGTTTTTGAGCGGTGATTTTCTTTGCCTAGAAAAAAGATGGCTTTTGTGTTACATACTACAGAGGGGTCCAAGACACATGCATGGAGCTACATCTAAAAGAGCCATCACAGTAGTCCAGAACAATTCCATGATTTTATTTCCATGAATTACACCGCTCCTTTGTTGCATTTCCCAATAGTCCAGATATCTATAGAAAACCATTCCTCTTTTGCAATGAAGTGACACACACAATGAAACCTTTTCCCAGTCCAAATATGTGCATTTGTAAGCTTTTAGTGCAAGTACCATGAATCTTGGGTGCTTTGGCTGGAGCACTAGAAAAGGTAACTTTGTACTAGTGAAAAAAAAACTCCCCATGAGCCAAAGGCTGAAGCAGCATGTGTTATGGAGCCAAGCTGGCAAACGAACAAATGGAGATGGATCTTACACGGGCCTGTCAATGCAGTAACGAGGAGAACATTCCAACGGTAAATTAAATCATATTGAAGCCGTATTGCAAATGGCATTTTAAAAGCATAGAAGAAAGGAAAAACAATCACTGTTGGGGCAAGATGGTAAGCAGCACCAATAATGACAAGCATTTCACAAAAAATTGGGTCTATTATTAGCACAGGATTTTCTTATACTTGCACTGTAAATCAACAGTGGCAGCTGAACACGAGCAATATCAGCCTAAGTTTTGTCCCAGCTAGTAAACAAAACCAGTACAGATCAAACCAAATTTCTCATGTTGGGAATGAATGCTGCTCATCAAAAAGCATCGTGATGAGCAGCTACAGGGTGACAGCCCTACAATAATCAATCATCAATCAGTCATAGAAAGTGCTTATTCTGCCATTATACAAGGATCTTCGTTACTATATGTGCACTGTTCTCAAGAGAGAAGAGATAAAGTTTTCTTTCAATGATTAAAGCAATAGTTTTCATGCAGTAGAACACATTTAATTCTAGGGAAAAAAACCCAAACCAAACCTAAAACAGGAGGAAAAAACCAAACGTTGTACACAGAAGTGGTAGTATTAGTAAAGGATCCCTATTCTTCTATTTCTTACTTCATTTTAAAAATGCAAAATTATAACTTTTCTAGCTTAGGAAAGGGGAAAGGATATTATAATCCACAGCAAAATATTCTTGAAGAATTTAGAACTTAATATTCTCTTTCAAAACGACAGGGAATACTGCACTGGTCCAAATTTTGACAGTGGAAACTGACCCAGTGAAATGTGTGCCCTTTCAGAGTAAGCAAAGGCCTATTTTAAGCTCCATGGAAAAAATATTGAATTATATTAGAAGGTTGATAATAATATTAGTTTAAGGTAAAGCTTAAGTATCTAAATAAAATGTGTACAATTCCTCAATATAAATGCAAAATTAGAGTGCAAAAATGGTTTGAATCTGCAGAAGTTTTTCATATTATAATTCATAACTCTTGAGATCTGCAGATAATAATATTAAATCCCCTGGAAAAGGGGGGTGGAAGGAAAAAAAACATTTCTGCTGTTTATTTTTGAAACATAGGCATTTTCTTTCCCCTAAGTGAGCCTACAACCACCCTGGCACCTATTCTGCACCACTAAATAACAACTGGATGCTCTTGCTTGGAAAGCTGGGTGAGGGAAGCAATTTAAAATTTATTTTCATAGTGGAAAACAGGTTGTGCCAAAATAGTTTCAGTTTATGAAAGGAGAGAACAGCTGTATTTGGTTTATAATAAATCTTTCACAAATCAGTAAAAGCAAATAGACAGCACAACTGTAACCCATAAAAGTGGAAAATATTAAACAACAGACAGTGAAGTTGTTAAACTTTCCCACAGATGCTGTTGGTAAAAAGCCTCTGCAGAATATGTACATGAAATGTGCATGAAAAGCGAACCTGAAGGCAAGGGGCATCGGAATGAGGCAGAATTACTTGTTACAGGAATATCCTATTAAGGTGGCTATTCTGGGTACGGAGAAAGGTGTCTCCAGCAGTTTCCTACTCCCATTACTGAATGTTAGTGCAGAATAATTACTTGCTTGCCAAAAATGACAGGACGTTGACCCTGCAGACTTATTGAATTCGTAGTGCTTGCCTCTAGGCCATGTCGGGGGTTATTCAATTTTGCCTGAGGAGGACAATCTATTATGAGAGATGAGTCAAGAAGGCATCTTCCCTGATTGCCCACCAAAACCATTATCGCAGCATAGAGGGGGCACGAGCAGCAAGTGGACGGACAAGGCAGCGCTGATCCCGATTACCGGGGGACCAGATACAATTTGCATTACGAGCAGCAGTGGAGCTCAGGGCAATCAGCCGGGGACGGGGCCGCCAGCCGCACGAGCACCATGCAGCTAATTGCTTGTGCTTGGCCTGGCAATCTTCACCCTCACGAGGGGGAGGCTGATTGGCCTGATCTGCAACTGGATGAATATTTTCACACTGACAAAAACCCACAAGTTATCCCCAAAGGGAAACCCAAATGTTTAAGGCACATACATTTTTACACCTCTGACACTGCCTCTCGTTGCAGCATAATTGTTTGACATCGACGTTGTTCAGCCACTTAATGAGGTAGAGTTAAATCACAGTTTCAATTAAAATGAACAGACTAGCAAAACCAGCAAAAATGTTTCCATGGAATTAAAAAACAAACAAAAAAACACCAGAAAATTATTTTTTGTTAAAAGATAAATATGTGAACCTTTTGCAACAAGCTTGCCCCAACATCGATGGGAATTTTTCCAGTGGCTTTTAACCACTTTAAATCAGGCCCCCTTTTTCAAATGAAGGTCCTATTCTTACTGGCTTTTTACAGGTTCCTCAGCTTTGAAAGGAGCAGTGCTGTATTACACACCTGAACACAGTTGCTTAATTTATGGAACTAATTCAACATGTAAAGTAAATCAATGTTTTCCAGTTCTCAAAGGATACACTCTTCCCAACATTGCCTGATGCTAGTGAAATTGATCTGAAACCTGACTCAAAGCAAAATGAAACCACTGGAAATGCCAAGTGTCTTATTCAAATGTGTTGAGTATTTTATTTGAACCATATTAAACTCTTTGCTTGTGAGAAAATAGAACCAGTGCAGAAATTCATGTGCAAACATAGGTATGAGCATGGAAAAATCCAATTGTTTCCTCAGTTCTGTTACTAGAAAAGCGGGGTATTGTCCTCCTGACCTTGCACCCTATTTTCCAATATTTTGGGTAGTCTGGAAGTGTAAAACTGTGATGACAAGCTGTTATCTCAACAAAACAATTTAACAAATCCTAACATCCAAGAAAGCCTGAAATACCTTTTTCTAGATTTGAAAGTTAGTTAAAACATATGTCTAGCAAGCTTACAGAATTAAAGTCAATATTCATTTTAATGCATCCTAGTAAACATTAAAAAAACCCACTTTGCATTGTTTTGCTGTCCATGTCAACATAAATTATCACCTTTAAAAAGAGAACAGAAAATTTGAAAGAACAGAAAATTCTAATATT
Organism: Balaeniceps rex; assembly: GCA_013401315.1. Classification (NCBI taxonomy): domain Eukaryota; kingdom Metazoa; phylum Chordata; class Aves; order Pelecaniformes; family Balaenicipitidae; genus Balaeniceps; species Balaeniceps rex. Next base: position 95,647 of record VYZW01042902.1, on the reverse strand, counting down.
ATCCATGGATCACCAAAACCAAGAGCAAGGCAAAGTGGGTATAAACATAAACCAATTTATTCTGCCATGGTGACCGGTCTGTCACTAGTCTGTGGGGATGGTTTGATGGGTAGAGTGTGTATATATTTGCAAGTTACCAAACTAATTCCTCTTGAACCCACAGCTTGGATTACAATGAGGGCAAACAAAGGAAGGTGAGGACATTGTGCCAATCTTGTTTGCAGCAAATAAGAGCAGCCCATATTAAGGGCTTGGCTTAAGACCTCTAGGTGTATTCAGACTGATTAAGTCAGTCCTTTCCTCATGAAAATGCAATCCCATAATTAACTGTCTCCTTAAAACAAACAAACAAAAAAATCAGACTGTTTGTAGTAACTTTTTCCATTCACATATTCCTTCCATGAAGCAGAACAGTAATCATCAGAGTAACAACAAGGTCCATAAACACAGATATTGACTATCACGGGCTACCTGGGACCTACCCTTTTGTCCACTTGTTGCAGAAGGGCTCAGATCTCCTATCCGTCCTGGGTCATCTCTACCAGCCTCACATCGATCTCTCCAGTTGCGCTACCTAGAATGATAGAAGGCAGCTCTGTTCAGGCACTTGATTCACATCATACAGAACTATTACAAAACTATCATAAAGCATTATATAATATTAAGCCATCACCAAAAAGCATTCAAACCTTGCTCTGAAGAAAGTTTTCTTAATTTTCTCCCTGGCTTTTCTGGAGTGAGCATTCCTGTAACATCAGACAGCTTGAAAACACTGGGACAACTTCTGCTTGAAGTGAACCAAGGGACCTCTGGCCAAGATCCTCCTTGTCACATTTTCCATGTGTCCCAGAGTGCAGTATATCCCACACATTGCATGATGAAACGTTCTTGAGCAACATATTACTATAATGAGATAACGATAATAATAATATTTTGCATTCTCAATTGGTGTTTATTCAGTTGAAAGTTAAGTCCCAAGTTGCATGTGTGAAAGAGCTGTATTAAAGAAGACTCCATTTTAACATTTACTAACTTCTTAGTGCCTGACTTGGCAACCACCATAACATTTTTTCAACCATAGGGGTTTTTGAAGGCTTTGTGCTCTTTGAGCAGGATTGGGGAAAGCTCTGGATGGATTTCCTTTGTTTTACTTTCAGGCATGCTAATGAAAGAAATTGCTCTGTGGAGCCTCATATGGATATCCAAAGGCTTCCTCAGCCATGCTGAGCTTCGAGGTACCTTGTCCACACCAGGAAGAAATGTACAGGTAATGGCAGGGGATAGACTTGACTCTCTTTCCTGAATCATGTGTAGAAAGGAAAGAAGCAAGCAGCTGGCTATTGCATTTTGCAAATAATTGCTAACAGCGGTGGAATGGTGACAGCTGAGAATCTTCCTTGTCGGCAGGGGAGAGCAACACAAAAAGGTGACTTTCCTGCCACCCTGGTCTTCCTTGTTTGGCTTCTTTTGGTCTGCTGGAATGGCAGGACATGCTACCTGAGGAGAGGCACAGTGCTAAAATACCTCTGCATTTTGCCAACGTAAGGATTTCCTTCCTAGCATATTTAGCACAATCTGCTATTGTCAAATAGTAAACCCCAACTATTTTGTGTAGTCTCTACACAAACGCCATCTACCCACCCTTTCCGCAGAGACCACACCAATTCACATCTCAAGATCATGTTGGCATCCCTCTGATCTTTACATATACCTGAAGATTATTCTCCAGATGAAATACGTTTTTAATGGTTCATTCTCCATTGCAAGCCTGCCTCACCCTAGAGAGAGATCAAAATGCTTCAGCTGAATCTGATTTTAGTTCCATTAGAAAATATGACTACTGGCCTTCCAAACTTCTCCTAAGGAAAGATATTTAAATGCAGCTTTTCTTGCAAAAGTGCTAACAGATAGGTATTATAGCAGAACCACAGCATTTCTGTGGCCCCAGTGGCTTCACCATAGATGCAAGTATTTTTCAGGTGCTATTCACAGTCCAAGGTCCCTGAGGAATGTCCTCTAGTGCAAGATGGATCTTCACTTCCTGCAGAAAAGAAAAATAATCATGTACCTTCCAAAAGGCTGTTTACCAGCAATATATGGCTGTTTATGGCCAGAAAGACAAAGCTTTAATGAATCAGGAAGAAGTGTTCCCGCTTGTTAAATCCCTGACATGGATATTTTAGAAGTAGGTGCACCAGATAGATTTCTCTTCTTTTCCTGGCATTTTTTGCTTTCTTTCCTACTAGGTGACCAGCCTTACTAATATCCCCAGCACCGGATTTCTGAAAATTAGTATTCTGTAATGTTTCCTTTATGAGAGAGTCAGATTAACCAGAAATGACAGGACAGAGAACAGAGACACATTGCTCAAGTCTGCCCTTTACTCACAATTCTCTCACAAAATCATCAACAATTTTGCATGACTAAAGGCAGGAAGATTTGGCTGAGGAGGCGATGATGCTGAGCTCCGTACCGGGCCGCAAACAGGCACCCAGACCTCCACATTCTGCCATGGCAGAAAATGGCTCTTTTAGCATTTTACATAAAATATAGTTACTCCTCTGAGGAGATTGGCCCTTTATTTTCAAAAGCAACCTACCACTGGAAGCGCCTGGAACTCAATCAGCACCTCATGTGGAAGGATTGACTTGAGACATTGATTCTTCAGGTGCTGGATTAAGGCAGCAGGAGCAAGGCAGATTGATCCCATTTGTAGATTTGTCTCTCAAGCTTTTACGCTATAGAAACCACTTTTACATTCTTAAACTCCTTTTCTGTCTAGCTTTTAAGAGAGAAAATGCTTTTCCCTGAGGTCTTTTTAGGCTTGCAGATATAAAATGTGGCCATTTCAAGAAGCTGATCAACTTAAAATGGAGTAGAATTTGATAACGCAGTGAATTCACTAATTGCATCCAATGCTTCAGTTTTATTTGTGGTTTCATATTAAATAAGGATCTTGTTTAAACATATTTTGGAAACAAACACTTTTAGACCATCAACATATTCTGTGACGTAAATTACTGTTTAGACACTTGTGTAAGAAGGTTGCTTATCTAATGCAGCGCAACAAGTTCAAAAAAGCTGTTAAATTTTTATATAGAAATAATCAGCACGCCTTACTTTTTAAAGAATGTAAAAGCTCTGAAAAGAAAACTTTTCTCCTAGACTCCAAGTTATACAGAGACCTTTTTGTACCAATCTACAAGAGCAAGCTACCAGAAACTCAATGGGCCCCATAAATGAAAAATGCCTGGGAGAAACAATGAGCAGCACAGGACCAACAAAACATCTTTCTTCACTGTTTCTCCGCTAGGGAGAATTTGGCTAAAATAAAAGACAGGTTTGCTTCCCAGCAATCCCTGAGTGCCAGTGCAATCCTTGGGAGCCATCGTCAGCCATACGTTCAAGTAAAGCATAAACATGTTAAACCTGCCTCTGTAATGGATAAGGTCCTCTGGCACTACATATGTTACTTCTGGTCACGGACCATAATTCTGAGCTCAGCAGTGTTCACCTATATACCTCCATTTGAGACAGCAGCAGTAAAAACTTAAAGGTCTCTCGTTTCCATATGATATTTTCTGGCATAGATGGATTTTGCTCTGCATTGGAGGATTAGGATTAGAGTAGACATAATAAAACTTCATGGCTTCTTTCCCAACCTGGTTTCTTCTTATTAGAATCACATGGGGACATAAACTGATCATAAAAATAGTAAATCTCTTATTATTTCAGTTATATTTATTATTCGTACATGGGATATATTGTGAGAAAAATAAATTCTAAACATGTATCAGCAAAGTGATATTAATAAACCAGTCACCCACACTAAGTTTCCCAGACATGAGAACTGCATAAGCAAATAACAAACTTAAAAAAATCAGCTTTTGACTGGCTTGCACTGTTCCATACAACACATCAAAATCTGGCGTGTAAGGTGAAGGCATTTCTACGACAGTGCTGTCAAGGTTTGTATGCATAAAATGTAGGAGCACATGTAGCTAGAAAAAAAGGCCATCAACCTGGCAGATGAAGAGAACCCTAATGAGAACTAAATCTAGGTAGGTGAATGAGTGAAGGAAAGACCCCAGCCTATAACATCAGGAAGAATATTATCTCCTAGGTTTAAATATAGCTTGGGTGAGAGGACCTAGAGAGAAGCTGCTCAAAGCTGGGTGGTGTGAATAGACCTGACTGACAGGCTGCTATAGGCAAGTCACGCTGACCTGACTTGCTGACAGTGAGTGAAACAGGAGGCATTGGCAAGAGGAAATAGAAGTCATTGTAAATCTTGAACCAGGGGTGATGACAAAACGTGTGAGAGGAAATAGCAAAGAAACTGGCCAAGGTACTAGCTTGAGTAGAAGAAAACAGATCCAGGATAATGATGTAGAGGTGGCGGTTTGCTTAAATAAAGTTGTCACTCGAAGACAGAAATAAAGACAAGAATAAGGTCCTCTGAGTGTGAATATGCACTTCTGGCCTGACTGCAACCACAAATATTGTAACAGAAAAATCAGCTCAGCAGCCGTGATTCGAAACAGAATTACCAGCTTCAGTACAACAGGGAGCAAACCTTTTGAGCTCTTTTCCTCTCCTTAATTGCTTTCTTTGACAGTGTTTTCCTTCTGCCCATAGCAATTCTCTGAAGCTTTCTCCCAGAGTTTTTCTCTGGGTTCTTGCACCACTGAAACACATAAAGTAAGAGTGCTGAGCAAATCATATCTCAGAACTAGCTGTCCAGCCTTGGTTTGCCAAGGAAGTATTAAATTCAAGCACATGGCTCAACAGGTTAGCACCTTGCACTCAGATAACCACAACTCAGTGGATTTCTGGAGGACGTGATTGACTTTTCTTGCTGAGAGATGTGGGGGAAAATAAAAATATCACTTTGTGTTGTTTACAAGACAAAAACTGCAGACCTGCTTCTGTGGATTCCCACGGGATGCGTCTGAAGGTGCAAAGTAACCCAGTGACACGGTGGGCTGCACACACTGACCGCCATGTTTAGACTTTCTGCATTGTGATCAAGTCTGAAATGAGTGGCACGACTCCCAGTGGCCTCTAGTTGTTGGACAGCTATAGATGAACTTGCAAGAACAAACACTACTCTTAGGACAAAGAGAGACCTTAGAGAACTCTTCCTAGGGAGTGTGAACTGTGCACAGACAAGGGTGGTCAGAGTGGTGAGCACAAATAAGAAGGGAGGCCCAGTATTTTAAAATGTGTTTTCAACCAGGACCTAGCAGGGCAGCGGCCCACAGCCTAAACATCAAAGGTGGGAAAATGTGATGTGGCAGGTGGGTCAGCTCTGTTATCTGTGTCACCCGCAGATGCTGCAACACAGACAGGCTGCTACTTTCCAAAGTAAGTGTGCACAGACTGGGGCAGGGGTGCACCGTCCAGTCTCGCAAATGCTGTACCCTACGTCCTCCCCCACACCCGACACCTGTCAGGAAAGTCCTGAAAGAGTCAGGAAAGGAGCTCACCTCCCTTTTCTGCCACCGCCAGGTCTCGGGGGCCATGCTGCATGCCAGGTTGCAGCCCTTGCGTCAGCCCCAGCCCAACCCTGGGAGCCCGGAGTGCAGCAAAGCTCCTCCCAGCCCTGCCTCTGCTGGAGCAGCCGCTACAGCCAGGCTCAGCTCCTAATTCATGTTCTTCTCCCAAGGCCTAATACACTTTCCATTTCAAAATTTATTTGCTACAAGCTTTCAACCTTTTGCTACCATACAGACCCTCAGTACGTTTACCATGTCTTACTGGGAGTTTTGAATGCAGCTGAATTATTCTAAAGCATTATTTTCTGCGTTGTTTCTTTCACCTTTGTCAAGAAGCTGTACAAATTCTCACCTCACCGTCGAAAACATTCTTCTGTTTAGGCTGACCATTCCTCAAAGGACCTCTTAAAGAAAAGAAAAAAAAAATTAAAAATTCTGTATTGTGATCTAGCAGCTATTTTCTTTTTTAATATGGGAACACCAGCACCACTTGCTCAGCTTTTTTTGCCTAACGTTCATTTAAGCGTATGTGTGAGAAAGCTAGCATATAAAACGTTAGGCTAACATTTGGCATCTGGAACAGTGTTGCAGAAATTAACAGCTCCAGCTTGCAGATAACATTCATATTGACCACTGACCTATTGAACTGTTATATTTAGAAAGATCATTTAAAGGAAAATCTCATAGGCTATTGAATTTGAAGCTGTTCCAGCTACTCTGTGAGGCTTTTTTTTTTCCTTCCTTTTCTCTCCCCTGCAGTGGAATTCTCCAAGGCAAATGGAGTAAAATATTTTGCTGGAGGGGATACTTTACTTTCAAGATTTATTCCTTTGCACCACAAATATATCAAGGAAAAACAAAATCAAAGACAATAGCAAAAATGTTGAAAGAATTGGAAAGTTTCTTTTCAATCTCAGTATGAGAGTTTGACAGTCAAGCAGGGATTGTTTGTTTTATGACGTGAGGGGGGTTAATTTTTATGTTAGGCAGCTACAACCAAACTGAAATAACTCACATTATTTTATTTTAATATTAGTTGATTCTCCTTTGATGCCATGTCAAGGGAAGAACTGTCCTTCCTACTTATCTCAGATATCTGCTATAGAGGAATTGTCTGTTAATTATCTTGACAGATACAGCCTGCAAGCTTGTTTTGATGAGCTGTGATCTATACGATGTAAAAGTATATCAAAGCGTTATGTGTACAAGCCTATTTAGCATGCTAGCAGCATGCATTTACAGATGCTTGGTCTCTGCTTTTCTCTTACCAATAGTTTGTATGTCGAGATAATACTTGCCTTCATATTTGCAATATGATGGTCAGACCACCATGCACATACCCTATTACCATCTGCCTTTCTCTGAGGGTAGAAATATGTATTAGACTATTTAATAGTCTGTAAAATCCAAACCTGAGGGAATATGTTGCTGGTCATTTCACCTCGTGCATTCTCCTCCTCTTTATTCTCTTCTTAAAGCATCGTGTGTGACTTTTCTGCCCTTATCAAGTGTTGATATTGAAAACAAACAAATACATGTTATTATTAAAGAGATTCTTGCCAGGAGGTAAAAGAAAGATGTGCTCCTATGAGATTTGCTTACATATTCTGCGGATTGTAGATAGTATAGCTTTACATTTATTGAAATTGTCTTTTCCCCCGAGTTCTAAGAAAATGTGCCTAAAGCTATTATCGCATCTATCGACTCTGTGGGATTTAACGGACGTGGCTCCTGCTCCCAAGTGGTTGGAAAATGACCTCTATGAAGCAAAGTTCAAGCAGAGTGAAAGCTCTGAGACTGAGATTAGAGACCTGTCAGTTGCCTGGTAGGATAAAAGTGTAAAATTATATGTGACGCTCAGTTCAGTCACATCAAACAGCTCAGAAATGTTTACTGAATGAACTACACAGTCGCTAATTACACTTTCCCCTTAAGTATTCACATTATCATGGGCAACAAATACCTAGAGAATCTGGAAAGGGAAAGCTTCTAATAAGTATGCAACAATTACAGCAGGCATGGTTTTGCACCTTAATTTTCTTACAGTGATTATTTATAGTGAAGAGGCAAATTTGGCCTGTCATCACATACAATATCTCTGTATCTCTGTTTCAGGTCTTCTGACAAAAAGATATGATAAATTTTAAATCAAAATATAGCAACAGGAGCATAACTAATAACACTAAAATAAACACCGCCTTCCTCCCAACATGGTACAAAACATTGCCTTAACCTAGTGACCTTTACTGACCAGGCTGTTCGGTATGGCCATATATATAATGTCTAATGATTACAGCAGCAATTAAAAACCTGATGAGTCAAAGTGTGTTGAAATTACTCTTCCACTTCTTTCTGGAGGAAGTGCATTAACCTTGTAAACTGCGGATTTTTTTCATTCTTGCAACTTCCCTATGTTAAAAATTGGCTTTCTCTTGATACACACTAATTCCAAATCTTGTAACATAATACAGAAGACTGACAATGAAAGGTCCTCCTTCCACAAGCAAGGACCATGCTCTACACTTTAACTATTGCCCAAAAAAACCTCTGACCATGGACATGATCCAGAAAGCATGACATGAGACACTTCAGGCAAGAAGGGAAGACAAGGCCAGGGGAGGCTCTGCTGCTGGTGTCCACATGCTAGAAAATGTGCTCCACGCCATCCACTTCCAAGCCTTTGGAAGCCCATTGAGGCACCAAGGTCATTAATAAACCCACAGAGAGAGAAACCTAGGATGATTTCCATGGGCACACAGGCAATAAAGCACTCAAGCACACAGCCATACAGAAAGAGAGGTAACTGCTCAACCTGTTGCCATTTGCACACTGTAGGTGGCCAAGTTATGGTTCCTGTTGGGTGCTTTGGGTTTTTTTTTTCTTTCTTTGAAAATGTATTTTACACAATGGGAGTCTTTTTTTTTCTTCTCAGTGATTTTTTGGAGTCATACTATACTCTGGTCAGGACAGGAAGAGCCAATTTGCTGATGGAATGACTACAGCAGATAAAAAATGATACACGATAAAACTCACAGTTATAATAAACTGCTGAGCCAGTCAGGAAGAGACTACTGTTTTGCCATCTGAATATTTCTACTGTCTACTCAAAGCATACTTTAGTTAAACTGTTTTACATTAGCAAGTCTAGACAACAAATTATTTCACAGAAAGATATTTGCTGTAAGTTATCATCGAAAAAATGTAGCTTTATCTCTGTCTCTGAATTTAATGTGTACTGTTGATTTTTTTATTCTTGTAATTTTTCTCAGATAAAAATTAGCTTTTTCCTGATCTTTGTTAATTCCAAATTCTGTAACATCATAAAAAAGTCTAATTAACAAAAGCAGAACCTTAATCTTCTACAATATATTCAATAACCTGCTAGTAAAAAAAATATTTTTTTTTCTCTCCAGTTTTATATGATCTCTAAAACATGTGCTTAATTAAAATTGATCTCTCTTACTTGAAATCTTTACAGAGTGACTTAGAGAAACATGGCCTCAAACACAGTTATTTGAATTTACATTAGCAGAAGATCTAACCAATAATATGTAATTGCTGCTACATAGTGTCATTTACAAATGCTACTGTCTCAAGCATTTTAATCACAACAAAGCATGCATTGTTTCCAGCTGATTTTTACAGACTGCTTGATTAAACCCCCAAAAGTATATAAACCATTGTACCTGCCATGATGATCAGCACGCAGGACAGGTTAGTTGAAGTTTTAAAGGGGGAGGGTTTTTTGTTCAATATGGTTATTCTGGAGCAGTGGGAGTCTGGTGCCAAGTTCTGGGGTCCAGTCCACAGTTACAGGTCACAAGGGGCACGTCCCGCAGTATTTTTCCTGTTAGCTGAATTAGCCACACCATGGACATCGAAGAGTTAACCCAAGATGGCAGCACTGGGGGCGAGGAGGGCGGTGTGTGTGTGCAATATTCTGCTTTTTAAGGCTGCATGTTTTAAGGCTCTGTAACCATCCTTGAGAAATCTAGTGTAACCAAAAAAACACGTGGGGAAAAAAAAAAAACTTTCCTTTTAATTTCTACCTGTGTCTGACTCTAAACAGACAGTAGCTTCATTGATTCATTACCTTCCCTAATCTCTTCTGAAATGCCCATTTTATTTTTGAGCAGTTACCAAACTTTACAGATTTCTTTGTTTTGTTGTCACTGGTGTTAGTTCTACCAAGAAAATCCAGAAATGGATGTCAGAGAGATTAAACCTGTGCTACAGCCAAAACAGGTTAAGGACACAAAAACATGTTCCAAGGCATCCAAAGCAGCTCAGACAAATTTGCTTATGTGGAAAACAAATGATAAATATGTGGAAATAAAAGGAGTACCTCTTCCATAGTGCTTTGCCAGAAGGAAAAATCCCACAGCATTGCCATTCTCCAAATTTTTACTTTCACTGTCTCCAGGTATTTTGAAGGTAGATGTCTCAAAGACAGTCTGACATGAGAAATGCAGCTCAGGTGACTTAGCAGAGATCCCAAGGAGCAGAGACAAATCCACATTCTGGACTGGCTGATGGATGAAAAATACCTCAAGTCTCTCTCACGCACAATCTGTTAACAAATGGTGGAATTTTAACATTAAACCCAATCAAATTTTGGGTGAGGAGTGAGATCAAGATAGAATGGACAATTGGTTTACTAAAAAGGTTTGGAAATCATGATGAAATAAAGCACTTTTTAAAAATTTTGCACATATTCCATGGCCAGAATTAAAAATCCGTAAGGAAAGAAGCCTTTTTGGAGGACGTGATTTCTTTCAAATTGTGCCCTTCACGGACAATTTGCAGAGGTACCCCTGCACAGAGTTTACGCAGTCCTGAATCTCTTCATAACTCTCCTATTCTTGATTGCAAAGAAAACACGCCCCCCCCATACTCTATTATTTGGAAATTAATATCCGAATCTTCCTCTCCACTGTCCTTGTTTTCTCCCTTACCAGTATTTAGATAGTATTAGCAATAGTAGTGCAGAATGGCTAATCGCAGGGTGATGGCAAGCAGGGGAGATGACGAGGGAGTTCGGCAGTGACAGATCCCCGAGTAGGTGCTGACAGGAAATCCTTGTTCGGTGCACGTTTTCTGTGGTAGGGATGCTAGCGTTATCAGATAACATGACCTGAGGTAGATATATTCTGGAACTGGATCCTGAAAAAACAGGTCTAGCTTTTGTTTCTGGGAACTTTTCCTATTTGACTTAGACAATTCCTGCCCTCTGCAATGGCAGTTATGAAAAGACATTTTCATCAAAAAAAAAAGTTCAATTTAAAAGACAGAAATTGTTTTCAGATGTTTTAAACTTTTGTTTCATTTGTTTTTCATAGAAATGATTTTCAAAAAATAAAGACGTGAAAGATATGCCCTGGGCTTGACTTCCTGTGGGCTAGGAATGGGATAAATTATGTCTTTGCATTGTAAAAGGTGATCTTTCCTCCCTACCAGTGCTATCAGCATCTGCAGGTCTGTATCCACAGGGAACAATTAATTTTTTCCTGAACAAGTTTGCTCATTAGAGTATCTGACTACCACTTTATTTATTTCCAATAGATGGTGCCCTTTTTTTGCAGCAGATGTTGAAACTGAAAGTAAGTTCCTTAAACATATGCTATTACGACTGGGGAATGTCAAGTGTAGCCTGCCTCCACTTTGCGCTGGAACCAGCACGAAGCATGGGCTCTCCCTCTGGTACTCGGTGGGAAGTTGGAACTGGCTAACTTGCAACCTGGGAAAGGACAGGTTGAATCTCCAACAAATATTTCCTTTAAATAAAACATGAATTATACACTGAAGTCAAATATCATGCGATGAAAACAGAAACAGATAAAAGCCCATTCCCTTTGCAGATGCTCAGTCTCAACTCTCCCCTCCTGGTAGCACCACGTCCCCTCACCTGCAATGCTCTTTTGGCCCAGACAGGGCCTTGATGTGCAAAGAAAACAGCCATTTGCAATGCCCTCTCCTGCCTACCCCATCTCATTTTTTTTCCCTTCAAAATATTGTATCTGATCGTCTTTCCCTGTTCTAAAAATACTTTGCAAAATACCATTTTTCTTTGAAATTCACCTTTAATAATTCCCATACTTTCACTTTTACCGCAGCCAGTACCTCTGGATGGTTGGGTGGATTGCTTGTACCATCAGAAGAGAGGGCACAGCAACCTCACCACTTCCCTCATCACGGTCAGTTTGAGACAGTCCTCCAGGCAATTTAACAACAGCTTCCCTGCACCACAATAAACCACTTTATAGCACTCTTGTCCAATTCAAATTGACCTGCAGGGCACATTTCAGTAGCAGCTTAATTCACTTTTTCCCTTTCCTCAAGTTGAAAACGGTAGGGCATTAGTTGCTGCATAACGTGACGTCTATGTCTTGTCTCTCCTATTATCTAGACTAAGTAAATCATAACAACAGCAATATAGTTGTGTGTTGATTTAAATGAAGAAATATGGTTCGATGTTAAAATAATTCCTCTAATTTATATATAGCAAAGCCTCACAGAACGTATTATGTCAATGACATCCCAAATCAAGATGTGCAATCTTGAGAAATTGTTTGATTAACTTCTGTCTTGTAGAACATCTTCTCGTGGCAAGTACTTAAGCCTGTAAGAGCTGCCAAGTTCAAGCCAGTGTGGCTCATGCTATAAGTCTTTCTGAGGTCCTTTGGGCTGCTCCGTAACAAGAGCTACCATTTTGCTGTCACTGTCACTTCACATATCCAGTCTCTAAAGCTCTGTTTGTTGTTTCATTCTGTTCTATGTCTCCCTTAGGAACTTCTTCATTTTAATATAAATAGAGCGCTTCATCATGCAGTGCCAAAGACTCGTGGAAGGTACAACTCTCAATATTACTGAAGTCGATGCATACAGATGAATTTGGCAGCAGATCACAAACAAAGGGCCTTAATGAAAAGGGGCAAACTTCCTAACCCAAAGGCAAGAAAGGGAAGAGTTTGAAAATAATAAAGGAAAGGGGAAATTAACACCTCCCTCTGCTAACCATTGGTTCAATTGTTATTCACAAACATCACCAGAAGCAGATAATTATGTCATACGTCACAAATACATCATACAGTATGCATATTTTTGAAGTTCATTTTTAATGGGATTTTTATTTTAACATGGAAATTAATTTTCCTTCTGAATTAGGATGATTTTTAAAAATCCTGTAATATTTCTAAACAGAAATTTTGTATCTGTTTTAGAAAAACGTTCATTTTGGAAATTTTAATAGTTGTTTTTTAATGTTGTTTAAAACTTTGTGTACTTTTCAATTTTGCCTTTTTGCATCCACCCATTTATATGATATGATCAAGTATATGATACTAATATATGACAGAATAATATTAAAATAGGAAAATTAGGATAGCATAAGATAATAGGATTAAGTATGCCCAGGCAGAGGCATGAACCTTGATGTGTTATGTGTTGAGAAAACACAAAATAAAAAGGCAGTTTCTAGCACTTTCATAGTAACAGATAATAATAATAATAATAATAATAATAATAATGTGCTACAACCACTGCATGTCACTATATGACATGATAGCTGTGATATATTATGTTATGGTCACCTAATACTTAGTACCAGCATAACTTTTTATATTCTTGGAAGTAAGTAACTCCTATAAAAGTGACACTTGAGACATTTCAGAAGAGATGAATGAAATCAAGAGTTATTTTAGTTCTGCAAATTTTACATCTCACGTGTTGGCATATAATCCCAGTACCGCTGACAGGTTGGATCTCATCCCATTCTGTATGAAGTAACATGAGGGGATCAAATAAAAGTTGGCAATAATTTCTAATGACTTAATTACATTTAAACCATCTTGTCCACAGCCCTTTGGTTTTAGTCTCTTACTTTGACAATATAACTGTTTCTATCATATCCATATGGAAATGCCTTGGGGATCGTATCAGCTCATGCTTGCATATTTAATGTGGTTGTGCCAGTTTAATAGCTTACTGCATGACAGTTCTTAGCATTTCTGTTTCCTTTTGTGCCCTCTGCAGTGAACACACAGGTTATCTCATATATTTACTACACTTTTTCATATACTATGTGTGCACAAACATCCCAGCCATTTGGAAATTGCTAATATCCAGTTACGAATTCACAAGTGGCAAATACGCAACCGTGAAATTCAGTAGTTACAAAGCAGAACATTTGTACGTTGTAAATTCCTGTACATTTCTTAAGTTGCATGATTGGGAGCAGCAGGTGACATTATCCAGTTTTATGTGCACTTTACCTTTCTCTAACACCCCTCTTGCTCCCTTCCCTCCTACGGATGCTGCTGAAGTATAGAGTTTCATTCATTCACTTTAATGCTAAAACCCATTGTGCTGAAAAAAAATCATTTCAGAGAATTCAATAGGACCGTAGCTGATGCAGACTTCTATCTGGATAGGTATACTTGTATGGTTACGTATGTGCTCATGTATGTAGATGAGAGCGAGCACAGAGGGAGGATAGAGGTCACATCACAGCATTTAATGGACGTACAGCACTTACCCTTTCTGCCATCTACCTTCTCTCCCCATTACCACAGAGTACAAGCACCTCAAAGGTATTACCATATCTAAACTCGTGACACTTCTGTGAGGCAGAGGACTGTTATTATGCCTTTTTTAGAAACCAAAAATTCAGCCTGGAGTCAGCCAGCCAGGCCAGTGTCTCCCACTTTGCTGCCTAGCAGCAGAGCTCTGGGCCTGCAGGTTTAGCTTTTGCAGCCTTACCTGCTAAACAGGAAAGTTTAGCAAGACTTTAAAACTAAACAACACTAAGGGTAGAGCAACTCAATTCACTGATAGCAGTGGTGAGTGGAGGTTTCCATGTCCTGGCTCCGTCCCCTAGCCCCCAGCGAGAGCTTGAGTTACTTTACATTGAGGAGTGCAACATGGATCCCGTACCTCCTATGAACCTCCCCTAGGACGGAGGCTGCAGGCTTGTTATCTCTCCCTCTCTTTTGGCCAAGGAAATCACGCACAGAAAGCTCAGACCAGACCCAGGCCTCCTGAGCCTCAAGTGCAGCGCATGGGCGACAGAGCCCCTGTACCCAGGCACCTCCCTCCCCGGGGACAGGTCTCCAGCAGGGTGTTTCTCTGCCTGCAGAACATGGCAGGTGGCAAACATCCTGTGGAAATCTGTGGAGTAGGACAAGCCGAAATTAAATTTATTTTTATGCACCATGGAAGTGCTCCTAGATGTATGTAAGGGCTTTTACTATAAAGTATCTCGTCTGGTACATTAGCTCTATGTTCTTTTTACTGTAGCTGCAAATTCCAGCTTTTTTAAAAACAAACAAATTACTTAAATGAAGAGGTATCATAGGAGTGTAAATCAGGCAAATGCCAAGTCTTGCAAAACAGACATGCACAGAAAGGAAGAATAAGGCTACTATCTAATGCCTTTTTATACATTTTTGACATAATGATCTGCTCCCAAGTTACATTTAAAAAGCTGTGTAATATATATACTAATCACATCTCAAACAACTATCATAGAAAATGCTTGCTTAATATCTGTAAGATGTCCTTTCACTGGGCCAATAAAACATAGAGCTATATAATTATTATTTTCAAACCCACAATATTCTGTTTCATAAGTAGCCCAGTATATCTTCAGCCACACCACTCATGGAGTAAGATGCTGCTTGGTGAATAAAGGGGGATAGAGTTTACCTCATAGTTATAAAAGATAGTCTTATTGTGGGACATAAGCAAAGGTTGGTGTTTAATCATCTTATACCATAATTGATACCTTCTGACGAGGCAGAGCAGCAGACACAAGCATATTTACTCAGAAGGAAAAAACTAGTGGAAATCCTTAAATAACGGTAGTCAAATTCTGCTGTCACGTTGCAAATTAATTGGTGGCAGAACTTACTTTCAGTAGTCTGAGAAAAGTCCTTTCTTATGATGTTTTTGGTGTATAAATAATATGTGGTATTTTTGTGAGGAAATAGTTGTGTAACTCATATCTTCACTCTGTTTGTGCCTGGAGGTTTTTGCTTCACCTGTGTCAAAACATCATAATCTTACAGCTGCTAATTGCAGCAGAGTGGCGCCTGGAGTTATTTTTGTGGTCAGCATGAGATGGCATGTGACATTATATGTTATAGTAACCCTCAATGAGGCCTTTCTATCATAAAGATTTTAATGCAGAAAGAGGAGTGTGGGGGGGAATCTCCCAAGATCACTTTAATCTGTAAGTACATTTTTCTTGATCATTATGCAAAATTAAGCTGATTTGATTATTTGGCAGATTTACTGCTTTAATACTAACGCATGGTGGTGTAACATATTAACTAGTTAATGCTTTAAGGCAGTTGGTCAAAATAAGTGCATATTAGTTCCATTCCAACTATGCTGGGCTTTTGCCTGAGCAGAAAGTGAGCAAATAAAAGCAAGAATTTAACATGATGAGTCATACCAATCATATTAAAAACTTACCTTTTAGGGAACACATTAGGTGATATCCTGCAGCCCATATTTAGTAACCCTCTGATTGACATTGGCAAGAATTTTGCTGCGTAGGAGCCATGTAGGGACTCCGGATTTTGGCTTGCTGTCTTTAAAACGCCAACAGATCAGATGTGTTCTGAGAACCACAAGCAATAGATTTCTTTAAAAGAACATTTTCAAATCACTACCGGTTTCTTAACAGCCTACGACTAGGCATACGCTCTTTCAGCAGAGAACATGTATCAGGTTTCCTGGAAACCATCCCACTAG
This sequence comes from Balaeniceps rex, assembly GCA_013401315.1. Classification (NCBI taxonomy): domain Eukaryota; kingdom Metazoa; phylum Chordata; class Aves; order Pelecaniformes; family Balaenicipitidae; genus Balaeniceps; species Balaeniceps rex. The sequence goes on along the minus strand of VYZW01042902.1, from coordinate 79,394 downwards.
GGCATGACTATAGCTCCAATATAAGCAGTGAAGCACTTAAAAGGGGCCTAATTAGCTATTTGCTGTACTTGACAGATAAAAGATGTATGCAAGCACAGAGAAAAGACTGCAAATATAGATATCCCTGATTATGTTATTGTCCAACATTTTAATTAATTTCTTAGACCATCTTTGTGTAATGTAAAAAGGTTTTAAAAGATGTGATAGTAACAAGGCTGTGGTGTTTCTTTAACTAATCACCATCACTGCAGGGTGCTGGAAATTTTAAAGCACGTTTTATATGCTCAGTTCATTGAAGAATTACTTTTACTTCTACTGGCCTTAATTTTTCCTTTATTTGCAGAGCAGCAATGAGAAAGGTGTGATTTGATTCAACTAGAGTGCTGCTCAGAAGCCACGGCGGATGCCATTTTGGCATGTAAATTGTCTACAGAGGAGACAGACTGGCTAGTAACTACAAATAGGGGCAGATGATAAAACTGCTGGGCTCCGTCTGCAACTTTACAACTCATTCACTGGGTGACGAAGTAACGCAGCTTCTCTGAGACTCATTTTAGCTACTCATAAAATAGGGGAATCATATTTGTCTGTCACTTGTGAGCGTTGTGTTGCTTTACACACCCCCCGCCAAGTTCTCTGAAAGCCTCAGATGAAATTTCCTCACAATATATTTTTGCTCCTAATTTTAGCCAAAACCAAATGCAAAGTTGTATACAATGTGAGGCTAGCCAACCAAATAAATACATTAACCAAACCTTCTGAAACAAAAACATTTTGGACCAGGGTTTAGATTCCAGCAGGAATTAGGGCTCCTTCCTGGTTTACTGATATGGTTTCACAAGTTCACAACGATATGCAGTCATCTTGGCTGTAAATCATTTTGCTGTGTTTCCATCAACGTCTCAGGAAGGAAGGATGTGACCCACGCCACATCAAAATAATGAGGTATGCAGGGAAGCAGATAGGTACCAACAGAGTAAATAGCAGGACAGAAACCAGCAGCGTTTTAAGCTTTGTTAATAGCGAGGGGCCAGGTACATTAAAGTAGCAGACAATTTGTTCAATAAGCAATTGATATTTGACAGGCCAGTGACAGCCTTGTTGTCAGGAGATCACTGCTCCAGTCTCAGTATGTGACTTTAAAAACTTCACTAGGGGAAAAATTACAGTCAGGCAAGCGGCAGCAAGGCATAGCCTAAGGCGCTATCTGCCAATAACTAAGTCCTAGGGAAAACTGATTTGTGGCTTCTGATCACACGAACCTATAGCCTTCACTATTGACTAATTGTGGTTCATCTGGATGTAGATCTATCTTGGCTAACAAGAAAGCACTAGAGGTCTTCATTTAGCCATTGAGCTGAGTCTCTGGAGACATGTGTGCAGCTGTCTTTACCTTCTTACCAATCAACACATCAAAAGCTGCAGAATATATTTCCACTTTCAGAAATGCAAACTGCAAGTGAGATAAAGTTGCCAAACTAGACTTGAAAAAGAGTGAATGATTATGACTCTACTCCAAATACAAAAGATAAATCATTTATGACCTGCAGAACTTTGCTATCTATATAAATTTAGAACAGATACAATGGAGTCAATTTATCGCTGGACAGTCACATCATTTTAATGTAACTGTAAAGGATTAAAACAATTTTAGGTGCCTTTTTTTCCTACAAAGCATCAAACTGGAGAGAACACAAGCAGACCAGGTGAATGCGCATTCCCTTGCGCAGAACGACCGTTGAATGATGCTGGTTTGAGTTGTTTTATTTCAGTAAAGATAGTATAGTTAAAATAATCTACTTGGTGCCATAAAAATAAACTGTTAATTTCTATGCAAAGCATCCTACCTAGTCCAAACATTACGCTAAAATTGGAAAAAAAAATTATCAAGCAGTATTATGGAAGTATTTGAAGCTAAAACTACAGAAGAGACAGGGTCAGCAATTTTGACTTAAATCACTTTCTTGGCTTCTGCTCAGGTTAGCAATTCATTCATCTAAAGGCAGTATTGGCAAGACACAGACCACCACCACTGAAGGAGCTGAGCTCCCTCATGCTCCATCAATACTATCAGAGTTTAAAAGTCAAATTGGACTTAATAGGCAAACAATTTGCTTCAGTCCCAAATGAACAAGAATTTTGTGATGTCCATTAGTCAAGGCAGGATCAGCCAGTGCTGGATCTGACTCTCAGTCTCATAATACGAGGCGTACCCAAACCACCACTGCTTTTTCTTGTTTGTAATGTCTGTAAGTCAGGAGAAAAGTTTTTCTTGTGAGATTTCCGTTTCCTCCCACTCCAGAAGAATGAAAGTACAGAGAGGTGCAGAGTCCTTGCAGGATTTCAGTATCTCTGCGTGTCATCTTGGCTGCAGAAGGGAACTGGCAAATATTTTTGCCATTTAACATTCTGCCCAGTTAAATTGGGGTTTTCAGCCTGGCAGAGAAGAGCAAATTGAGCACGTAAAATTAAAAGCAATGTAAAGATTCCCTTAGAATATCAATTCTGAAGATAACTTTGCGCATTTTTAGTTATATCAATGGACATCTGTTTCTGGATTACCTATCTTGACCGAGATCAAACAGGAAACTAAAACTACCTGAGTAGTTTGGGACTAGGAATTACGAGAAACTTAGAGGGAGAGATGATTTAAATTTAAAGCATGTTCTTCAGGGCAGATTGTTCTACATAAGTAAAGCAGAAAAATTTGTAAGTGTGTTTTCAAAGTTCTTCGGGTTTAACAGACTACACTGCTGCATCTGTTGAGGTATACCTACTGCTGCTTATGATTATTACCACCAATTTTGATCTAGCACACAGATGCACTCTTTTTTTTAAAGTAATATATCTCTCTCACATTTCTTTTTGTTGGACTTTCACTGTGAAGCTTTTGCCCAATAGACCTATGAGGAACGATGAAAGTTCTTACTGGTAGGGCAGAGTTCAGTCTGTTCCCAAAGCTGCCACATCCTCCTTGTTGTAAGACCCTCTTTTCACATTGCTTAGAATTTTGCAAAATTAACTCCCAAGGATAACATTTTCCACGTTGGCATAGTTACTCTGGAAAATATCTCGAGATCTTGCCTCTTATCTTTGAAATACAGGAATGCCTCTATACTCAAAGCAGGGATGGCTTGTTACCACTTTCTCAAAAATGCCTTCAGTTGGCCAAAATGTAAAACTTTGTGAGGAAAAAGAAAATCACACTTCAGTACAGGCTCAGTAAAATAGCTCTCACTTTTAAGAGGTTTTTTCAAAGTGAAAACTCTGAAGATATCACCTTACTGATCTCACTCTGGCCCCCACAAAAGACAGGATGGGTCCAAAGCCAGGGCAAGGGCAGCCTGGAAGCGCTTCTCAAATTTTCTCTCAAAGGGCTGCTCCTCTCCAGGGCTGCTGCCAGGTACTGTAGTTGGGAGCAGGGCATCACCAGAATTTCCCATGCTCCTTGTTACCGCTCCTTGCTACTCTTCCCACTGCAGGTGGGGAGAAGCCACTGGAGCTGGAAGCCAACAAAAGGGAAAACTATGAGGAGGGAAACATGGGGGTTGCAAAAAGGAGCCTACTGAGCATGCAAGTGGAGAGAAGAGAGAAAAACTGTGATGAGTATTTTATAGAGGATGGGGTAGGGGAAGATATAGGAGATTTAATGAGAAATTTGGAGCTAGATTTTTTTCATTAGGAAACACTAGTTTATCAAGCCTGTAACTTTCCTGCAAAAAAATGACAGTTTTCCTATTACGTTTCATTCAGGAAAGGGTTCTCACCTCCCGAATGGAAATTTTGGAAGGAGAAAAGGGCCAGTGGGAAAGGAGGGAAGGGGAAAAGAAAGCTTATCCCAGAATAGCTCAGTGCTACAAATGTTTGCTTAAGCACTATGAGACTACCCTCAAGGGCCTAATTCGGACCTGGACTTGAACCTCAGCCTTCCATTTTCCACAGAAATATCCTAATAGCCAGTGCATTGGTTGCTCCAAGGACAGTCTTTTTTTCAAATGCTTCTATACAACAAACTGCTCTTTAATTAGAAAATGTTAACATTCAAAATCCCTTCCTTACTCCAACTCTCCCTCCACGCCTTACAATTCAGCTTTTAATGACACAAACATGTCTTGTTTTCCCAACTCTCCCTCTCCTCACTCAATGTGCAGGACTGAGCTGCTCTGGAGATGGATCCAAGCTGTGAAAGCAACAGCTGTAGTACCTTTGCTTCATTCATCACAAAAGTTACCAGGTCTGCAGAAAAGGAAGCTGTTTTCATCTTCAAAAAGAAGATGACAAAAGGTGATCTCATCTCGTCATCAGAGCAGTTCAGCATCACACTTGAGAATTAGCTTCTTCTGAAATACACATCTCTGAAAGAAAACCTTTCACAGACGGACACAAACTAGGCATTTCTTTCTATCTGTGCACCTGAACACAGGCTGAAGGTGCTGATCTGCGAAATATAGCACTCCTGGGTATGTTTTGTATATTTTAAGTACATACCTTATATTCTGAAGAAAAAGAAAAGAGTAAAACAAGTTCTGGATGAGGAGGCACAGGACTTCTTGAACTCTGAAATGTCAAGCCTAAATAAAACGTTGTTTCCATAAGAAGCAGGAGATGATGATGGAACTGTTTGCTTACAAAGAAGTACACACAAACCAAGGAGACAAGTTATTGTGTTTTCTAATCTTAACCCCTCTCAAGTTTCTTGGTACTTGTTTTGCAGACTGGATAGCTGCTTTGTGAACAAATTGCCTTTCTTACCATTTGGAATTCGAACTCTCCAACTTTCTGGAGGAAACACCCTGAATCACTCTGATATTCTGTGGCAATTAAAAAGTAACTGAAGGAAATACTTGGCACATCATAACATTTGTGATATGCCTCATTTCTGAAAATATCTAAGCATAGAAGCCAGACTCTTGAGGCAGAGTCTGTGCAAAGTGCCTTTTTTTTTTACTACCTCTGCAGCAATTTGAGAATTGGTTGGGTAAAATGACCTTTTCTACTCCTAAGAGTTGCACATTTTTAAATTACTAGAGCAGTAGTTTCCATAATAAATACATAAATCTGTATGTATGTTATAAACCAAAATAATTTTTTTTAAAATCTATTTGCAGAACTCTGAAACTCCAGAGACATAAAACCCACGTAAGGAACATAAGTAAACTAAAAGTAAAGCCCAGCTAATTTCAACATGATAGAAAGGAGATTGTACAGTTTTGGTAAATCCTTATATTTCATCAAGGGAGAGTCTTCAGA
>VYZW01042902.1:0-70593 GCA_013401315.1 Balaeniceps rex | reverse complement strand
ATCAGGTGATTTAATGAGGCCACTACTAAGCGCTGCAACCAAAGAGATTAATTTGAGGACAGATACAAGTGTCCTCAAAATCACACTCAGCATGTGTGTATCACCTACCTCATTTTTATGTGCTTCTCTCCTTTTTCCTTAACTCTGTTTACCAAGAAACATTTCATTCCCCCACACGTACAGTTTTCCAATTATTTTCTGCCTTACGGATTAAGCACTATATAATAACAAAAAGGACACCGCCTTGTTTGGTGAAGGAGACCTGTCTTACACTTTGCTAACATTATAGCCAGATTTCACGGTCATGGGAAAACAAAACACCCCAAATGGAGCAGTTATTAATTCAATAAATCCAGCTGCTCTCAGTGCTCTGGGCAAGAGGCAAAGTTAAAAGCAGCTGCTCATTGACGACATGTGCGACCTGACCAGGGGAAGGTAGCTGTTTTAGCACATCATCCACCACTTTGAAGGCTGACTGCACTCAATTTCTTAGACAATCTACACACCATTTTCAGTTCTGTACCTCCATAATTTATCACAACAATACCTCAAGCATACAGATGGGGGGGGGGAATGAAAGCAATTTACAGTATCAAGATGAAAGAAGCTGGACGGCTCAAGAAGACCTACTGTGTAAATCATATCCACAACTTAAAGGAATGTCACCATAATATTCTGGAATTAATTTTTCCAGCATTCCTATATAGGTCACACAAAGGTAAATGTAGTTTCCTCATCTCCCTACCACTATATCTGGAGTTGTTTATGAATATGTTAAAGAGGAAATTGATTCTACCTCCCCTTTTCTACATGGACAATAAGAACCTTATGTATAAAAACTTCTGATAAAAATAAGAGCAATCAGTAAAAAATTAGTGTGCAACTTGTCTATATGTCTTCCCTTCAGATTTTTGGGCACACCCTTCGAAAGTTAATCTTCATGATACTCAAGATTAAGAAAGAAAAATAGTCTTTTCCCACCAACAGGCTAGATCACATAGTGTATCCCATTCAGACATATCTCACCATCATGGCTAACTTTAAAAACGCAAAAGTTATGTGCAGCCTTCATAACATTTCTAACAAATTAAATATGTGATTTTAAAACCATTATTTTTAAGTTGATTTCAAACACAGATCTATATTTTCAGACAGTTTTCTAAATTATAGTTGCTAAATATGTCCGATTAGTCAAAGATGTGTTCTCCAATGGGAAAATGCTAATTTTCCTTTATAAGACTATTTGCAGATACAACTTCACTTTTTTATTGATGGTTAGGTAATCATCTTTTGCACACAAGTTTATTTTTTCTGTGTTCAGCAGGTGCACCATGTATCCCAAGGAGAGCCAAAACTGTGTGTGCAAATCTCCTTACACAGTTTTCCCTCTTCTCTCAATTATCAATGATGTACTCACATGAGAAACCTCTGAATTTAACTACATTTATTGTGTGCTTCTCAGCACTTGAACTGCAATCTGCCTCTCAGTCTCTCTTTCCCCCAGGATTTTCTTTTAAAGGTACAAGCATGTTAACAGTTTCAAACAGCTGCTATGGAAAAAAATCATCATGAATGTTTCCTTCTTCCTCCTCAATTGTGGATTTAAATCTCAAAATACACTGAGGCTGAGTTCAAGAAGCAGTTGCAGTTACAGGATTAACTCCAGACACCTCCTGCTCCAGCAGGCTCAAAGTTGGGGCTTATACCAGTGGAAAGGTGATACAAGAGATATTCATCTCTTGCTTTTCACACTGTGGGTCCTGACATTTTGGGTCAAGCAAACTTTTAATGAATGGGAAAACTATTTAAAGTTATATTTAAGTATTTCTAAATATATTCCATGTTTTTCTCTCCTTCCAAGGAATGTATTTTTAGACTTCAGGCAGCCAGTTTTAAAGACAAGAGGCTTCTGAAAAGAACACAAATTAAGACTGTATTTCAGCAGAATATGTAGTACATTTGTAATGTGTGGTTTCATGTAGGAAAGGTAACCTGTTCCTATAAAAAGGAAACAGGGGATAAGATATTAGCTCTTGAATGGATAATCCCCGTATCTCAAACCATCCTTCACCTCAAACGGTTAGATAACCTTCTGCATGCACAACAGTCATATCCCTACTGAATGTCTAAACACTGTATTTCTAATGCCATCCTTCACGTAGGCACATGTGTAGACCCCATCATTCCCTACCCAAAGTACTTCGGACACAGGCTATTCAATTTAACATTACCATTACCTCATCACTCATTTAGCCAAGAAGTATATAAAACTGTGCTTGCAATACTATGACTCCTTGCTGAAATTACCCACTCCCAGTTTGACTCCACCCTACCACAGAAACAGACTTAAAATTGCAATTTGATTTTTTCCTCATCTAGTTCTAACATGTCACTTTGAATCTTCAGCTGATTTTCCCAGGGCAGATCCCCTCTGCAAGACCCTGATAATCTTGCGAATATTTAACTCTTAGCCATCAGGCTACACGTAACAATACTGTTGTACTTTGGGGGCTGATCATCACACCCTGTTTCACAGAGACTCCACTGGGATACACAGTGAGTGAATCGCCAGGTTTAAGGCTCACAATGTCACAAAAAAGCATTTGCCACCTTGCCTGGCTAAAGGATGTTGGCCAGAGAATGCAAGTTGAACAGGGAGTATTTCGCAGTTCTTCCCTAAACATTAAAAGCTGTTCAGATGACATTTCTGGCTTTCTAAAAATCCCAAACAGTCCAACGTGCCTCTTCGGTCTCTACAACCATGCAAGTATAAAGGGTTTTAAAAGGAATTCGGTTAAAAGCAGTGGATAACAACTTACAATACTGAAAAATAGTATGGTATCTACCAGATCTCCACACTGTAAAGATCCTTCCATACAGTAAGTAGTCCTGTACTAGCAAGTGACTGAGTCAATACCGTTATTCATACAGAAGTGGACTAATTGGTATGAATAAGGATGAAATTGTGCCTCAGTATTCAGGTTCCAAATGTGCATTAGTGTTAGCATTTTACTGATAAAAACATTATGATTTAAGCAAAGTTTTGGAAAGGGACATGTTTTCTTGCTATACCTAATAAATCATTAATTTAAAAATTATCAGTACCTTCTCCCTTGCTTTTACATAGAGAAATACAGAAAATAAATTCTCACCTGATTATTTATCATAGGGCTATATTAGCTTGAACCTGCAGTGGGCTGAGGAACGGTTTCAGTCACTTTCACCAATAGAAGGTTACGCTTCACGGTCCATCACCTGCAGTAGGTCTGGGTAGACTGACTGGGTGAATCAGTTACCTAGTGCACAGGGAGAAGGAAAGGGAGGAGCTGGCAGAGCTGCCATCACCAGGAGTCCAAAGAGCAGCAGGTCAAGACTGATTCACATGTTAGATTTACAGCACCTGCACTAAATTTGCACCCTGTCTGTTCAGGTATGAAGGACACCCAGCAACACTTGGGCGGTCATCTCTGAAGAAGGGAGGAGCTGGCTGTATACGTACAATGAATCTGATCAATACCAAGTCCAACACGGCCCAGGGGCTTGAAATTTGCTCTATATTAACAATGCCTATGTCTGCAGGGTTTTGGGAACATGCAGAAATGCTGACTTTGCCCCTGGCATTTCAGCTAGATGAAGATATCTTGCTCAAGCAGGTAGCAACAAACATGTCATTGTATTCTGCAAGGCACATGGCACCCCTTGTATTGTACCACATCACCTTACCTGTCTGACAGGACTGTAAAGCTGCTCAAGTCAGATGTTTTAACATGACAAAGTTTGTGATATGGGGAAAGGCAATCAAGGGTGGAGAGAGGAAAAACAAGTGCTCCCGGCAGTCACTAGAGTAGGACGTGGAGATTTATGGCACTGGACCCAGAACTTCTGTCAAAGAGCTGAAGCCAAAAAAAGGTGGTACCACACTCCGCCTAATATGCTCATTGAAGTGGCGTGAATCTGTTTCTCTCTGTTTCAAATCAACAAAGACTGAAAATGAAGAAAAGAAGGAGTTTGGAGTTGTGAGGCAGCTCCTCAGGCCACTGGGGTGCTGAGACAGCGTAAGCTTCCCTTGTAGTTCTGCGGGAGCTGGGAGGGAGCGACGGCCGCTGCCCCCAGCTCCCGGTCAAGCCTAGGCAGAGGGGACGAGGGACATCACACAAGCTATTCTGGGAGGCTGGTTCACCGCTGTCCCAGCATTTTTGACTTCTACAGCTGCAAAGCAGAAAGCCAAAAAATGTGCACACAGGGTAACTCTTGTACCATGCTATCCTTTAGGAGCTCTTCTGCTGCAATAGCCTTCAGAAGGGAGGGAAATACATTCCTTTCTTCTTAGTTTGTTTTCCCACGTGGTGATTGTAACCGCTCATTTTCCATGTTCTTGGACTTGGGCTTTTTTCATCTTTCACCATCCTGTATATTTTGGATATTCCCTGTCTCAGTCTGGAAAGAGTAGCAGAAAAGTCTTTGCTGCTCGGAAACTTCTCAAGTTCTTATTATGCAATTCACAGCAAAGATACGTGTATAATTTGCATTATAATTATTGGCAAATAATCACACTGTGAATGTTGTATTCCTGCTGTTTTAGCATGGGTGTGAAAACTTAAAGAAGGGAAAACAGCTTAATAAGGAACAGAAAAAAAAAAAAACATGGTCATTTGTGCACCTTAAGTACTAGCTGTTGGAGAAAAACTCCAGCTGCAGTAGATTCTTAAATATGAAAGTTTCCCATGCAAGTTCAGAAGAGAGAGCTCCTGCTCAGGCAATTTTACAAAATTAGTAATCTGTGCTCCATGTCTTTAATCTGTAATCCAGTTGTAGGACAAATGCACCTCATTATTACAGCATGTATTTTTATTTCTAATTACTCCTCTTCTTACAAATAAAATCAAATGGCTGAAAGTCAGCTTTGCTTTTGTTCTTCTGTTGTATCAGCCATTGTAGTACAAGGGGAGGGAAGCTGTGACACTCATGCAATCTCACTTTCGAGGGACGGGTCCTTCTAAGGATAAGGAAAGAAAAACACGGCTGCATTTGATGGCTTATGTGGTACTAACATGAAAAATAATCTGCTTTTTCTACAGCTGACTGAATGCTGTGTGGGATCCTGGGCAGATACAGATTAGTGTATGTATTTGTACTTTATAATTACTGACAAATAACTCCCACTAGCTCATGGCAGCTGATGGGCAGTGTCTCAGTAAATGACAAGGCTTGACTCCTCTATTACCATCAGTTTAAATTTGGTGGTTTTTCCTGTGTGAGCTTTAAAAAAAAATTTCCAAGTGTTTAAATTATGTTTAATCTGATATATTGAATGTCCCTGAAGACTTACTCTATAATAGCTTTCTTTAGAAAGATACACTAACTCCTTCCCCCACACACACCATTTTTCCTTTTCTTTTAAATAATAAATTTCTTTAAAAAATAAAATAGAGTGTGAGACAGAAAGCTTATATTTCAGGGAAGAATGGTGCGAGGGGCCGGGGAGGCCACATAATTGGGTGTGATGTGTCAGTTTCTCTAGTGACTGTAGGGACTATTCTGTCATCACTTCCGCAGCGCGTAAGCGAGAGGACTGCACAAATCCCTGTGTCTCCCGTGACTTAACCAAACACTGGATTCTCCTCTAAGAGAAAGTTAGTCAGGAGGTGTGCAGGTGGTTTATACATTAGCGAAGGAAGCAAGGGAGGGGGGTGTAAAAGAAAAGCAAAGGATGAGATAGTGTGACATAAAAAGAAGAGGGGTTTGCCAAAACCAGCATATTCATACTGGGTTTTCTAAGCAAGTCATACTCCTAAAAATAAAATAATTAAGAATTTTAAAAAACCAATGATCTAAAGCTACCCTAGCTAAAGGTAGCTATAGCTTACTTTGCAGTTTTGGGCTACTCTGTAAACACAGCTCTCTCATTATTTCTCTAGTTACTTTCTCTTTCCTAAAGGGAAAACAGAAAAAACTAACAACACATCACACTTCACCTAACTTCTGAGCAATTTCTGAGCGGGCAGATAAACACAGTCAGTAGTTAAGAGACACTGCAGCTGTAGTCCTTTCTCCCTAAACCTTCCTAAGAGTTATCCTATCAGTCACAACAGACAGGATTCATCCCCCCCTACCTCAGGTGGTAGAAATGCAGACCTTCAGATTGCAACTGGTCATCTCTTTATATTCAAAGGAAAGAAATAGGCATATCTACAGGATGGTTCATCTGACAAATTTTAGATACCAGTCTTAAAAGAAGAAATGCACCCTAAAAGTGCCACTTTCTTTCCACAGATTACAAGAGAGTATAGATTCATAGTTCAGATGCGGACATCTACATATACAGTGCATATAGTCTCACTGTATGATGATGACTCAATGGCTTCTTGTATGAGAGAATGAAGCATCAGCATCCAAAAAAGCAAATAAAGAAACCTCTAGGTTTGTTTATTTCTGTTTTAACAAATTAACTTAAACAATGCCCAGTTCTGTCGAAGAAAAGAGTCATATACTATACTTTGGTTTTGCTATACTTCTCCTCTTCACTTCTGCTGCACTCAAACTGCAGTCCTCAATGTAAGCCATGGTCACGATCCTTCCCCTTTCTGCTTCTGGAGCCCTAAAGGTCTGAGAAATGAAAAAATCACAAAATTAAATTAAGTTGACTGCATGCCTACTGGAACTCAATTACATAGATTTTCTCATATAAATGTTGTTTCTTTGTCTTTGGAAACTGTCTCACATCAGAAGGAGTGATTAATTAATATAATCCCAATTTTATTTCAGGCACAGAAGATGTGTTCCAACCTGTATTGAATCATGGACCAGAATGCCTTTTTGCCAATTTCCCATGTACCTAGACAACTTCTGATTTGGATAGTAAACCGGACACACACTAAGAGTAAGAGTTTATACCTGGGCCCTGTGAGTAGATCAACAAAGCAAATCTCCCCTATGGTATGCTTCACCGCTTTGTTTTACCAGTGAAGTTGACACTGCAGAAGTTCACCCATACAGTACAAGCTATTTCAGAGCCCCTGCACCTGAAACAAGAATTCTGCTTAGTAGTGCCTAACGCTGCCATGATTTATGTATACACACATGCAGTAAATCCCTCAGGTTTTCAGAACAGAGAAAATTACGGATGTACGATCATCTTTGCGGTGCCTAACTTGTGATATAAATTTCTACTCTATGGACTGACACTATTTTTTGGAGGGATCTAGGAATAGGATTTCAGGGCACCATCTGCTTCTCTGAGTCCCATCCCTCGCACACAAAGGCAACCGCACAATAAAAGAGCCCAGAAGAATTTGCAGATTATGACGTCTACGCAACACTGTAACCTGTAACAAACCAAGACCCAGTGTAAAGAAAAAAAAAAAAACAAAAAAAAAAAAAGAAAGAAAAAGAAAGTGATAGAAAGCCATAGAAAGAAAATAGAAATGTATCATTAATATTTTAGATCTTTGAAATAAGAAGAAATGTGTAAAAGGAAACAGTAGAGTGTGTGTACTGTGTGGGTCACATCTCAGACCTGTTTCAAGGCAGAGTAATCTCCATTGTTTGAAAACCTTTCATGTTAAAGCTGGGGGGAAAAAAGTGTACCCAAGAGGTTATCTGAAAATCAGACTCCTAATAAATTTACCGTATGTAAATTATTTCAGATACTATTAGAAATGACCTGAAATAGCACTTGAAGCTCAGAACTAAAGCTAGCCTGAATGTTCTGATTTGAAACAAGCAGATTAATTTGGTTTACAATCCTTACTTTTTTCTGTGAGTGTTTTTATTATTAGGACGGGAATCAGGGATGCAAAACACCAAAAGGAAAAACTTTTGCAGTAATAATCCTTTGATCAGAACCAGGAAGCATAAGAAAACCTATAAGAAAGCTTGTTCTCAGGAGAGGAACTCCATCTTCGTTGGAGCAAACAGCATCCAGACACCAAAGCTAAAGCAGGTACATGAGAAATACCATAATGAGCACAGTCTTGTATCTTGCAGTATTTGAAAGGCTTGCATTTGAAGAGCATGCAAAAAGAGAAACAGATTTTCTTCCTACTCTCTCTGCATTATATATTAGATTATTATTGCCATACGTGAGACCTGTGGAATTTGGAAAAGAGCTTTCTTTATGGGCATGACAATGAATAGGATGAGCTCCAGAAATACTATGCCGTAGGGTACATGTTCTGGGACAGGTGTCCCAACCAAAGAAAATTTCTTATTTGACTTTGCTAGTCTGAAATGTACATTAATCACCTGACAGGGTCACTGCAGAGATCATAGGATTTATTAGTTCAGACATCAAACATTTATTAGTTCAAACATTTCACATACAATAGGGCAGAAAATTATTAGCTTCATATTATATACATGACTATAAGTGTCCTATTTGGCTTGAGAGCCTGCAGCCACAATGGAATTGAGAAGTAAAAAAAACCTAACAGCAATAATGCCTTAAAACACATTATACATGGGAGATTTTCCATTTTGCAGGCAAAAACCCCCAAATGTAGAAAACACAATCAAATCCTTTGTTTTAAATGACATAATTATTGGTTTCACTACAAAGTGCCTCTAAGTGACTTTCTTTTAGAACCACAAGCATTTATGCACTTAGCAATTTTTTACTCACAAATTCTACAAAATAGTGATTTTTCATTTCTATGTTTAGCAGGACAGAAGTCTGCTTGACTCCCCTTCATTCATTGTCATCTTGTGCTTAACAGCAAAACTCTCTGTGTGCATGAAGGGACTGTGAAGAAGGCAGAAGCTATGACTCATCAGTGTTAATACAGAACAACGAAACAGAAGAGAACTATACGAAATTTTTTAACCAAAACTACAGGCCATGGCTGGTTGTGTTTCTTTTCATGAAATTTCTATTTTATATATATGTTTATATCTAGAAAATGTAGTTTCAGTCATTTTACCATTTAAAGCAGAAAAGGTTTTGTCTTACAGTATTTTTAGAAGCTTATACTCCATTTTTAAAATATATATATATATATGTACTTATCTACTAACATTTCTGTTGTTACCCCTCTTGTTTAGACTAGGGATTTCCAGTTTCCATAAAGATAACGCAGGAAATATTTTTAAAAAAACACGTTTGAATAATGACTTTTGATAGACACACTTTTCTAAAAACCTATACCAATTATGAGAATTTACTGATCAATCTTTCAAGGCTGAGTCTAAGTAACACAGGAGTGAAGAAATAGCAATCAAAACATGCAGTTAAATAAATACTTTGAAATTACTCTTAGTTTCTTAACCAAGGCTATTGAATTGCATATAAAGGAGGTACTGATGATAGAGACCTTCAGGAAGAACTCCGCACTATTCAACATCCTTAACGAGACAAGGATTTCCAATTTTGAGGAATCAAATTCCCATGTATTTTATTATTCTTGCTGAAGCAGCAGCCAAACAAAACGGCAGACAAGCTGACATACTGCCCACAACTCAAACCAAATGTAAGGTCTGATCCTCCAACTTAGAAGCCATCCCATATCTTCACAAAGATCTGAACCAGAAGAACTTTATCTGAGCAAGATGAGTACTGACTGCAAAGCAAAGCTGCAGGCAGGTTGACCAACCTTTTTAATTAAATGCGTCTGTGTGCTCAGTTAGAGCAGAAGTAGAAATGGGTCTCTGGGCCAGGTAAACTGGCTGGATATACCTTAATTTAAAAAAAAAAGGGGGGGGGTCCTTGCCAACAGTTTTTCAGGTAATCTGTTGCAGAATAAGATATAAGGCCATGTCATTGGGAAAAAAGTTTGAAATAGGAAAATGGGCTTTAAAAGAAACCCAGCTTTCACAATGGAGGGCAGTTAGTGGATTCCCATGGGAATCTGCACAGTTCAACTGCCTCATAAACGACCTTGAAAAAGAATAAATTTTGAGATGACAAAGATGCTTGACAAGACAAAAATTAATCATTTGATTGTAGCAAGATTTCACAATGATGAGATTGGGAAAAGAAGTTTAGTGTCAATAAATATGAAGTAAAACACAGACAGGAAAGGCAATCCCAATTATATAATGATAGATACTAAAGTCAAGTTCCAGGAAAGCAACTATGGACACATTACGGACAGTAAACACCAGCTCAATGTGTGGCAAAGGAACAAAACAGAAAACAAAATGTTCAGAAATGTTATGTAAATAATAGAGGACAAACAAAAAAATTATTATGCTAGTGTAAGTCATTGGTGTAGCAGCCACTTCTTGAATACTGGATGCTCTTCTGACCTCCATAAAAATATGGTAGAGCTTAAAAAGATAAAAAGAAGTGTACCCAGGATGACAAAGAATAAACAAAGATACACAAGCCACTCTGCAGACGGAGAAAATAATTAGACAGGGACCCTTCAACACAGTAAAAAGTCAGGTGAGAGAGAATTTCTTCCCTGTTTATGTTCTCAAGTAAAAATTTCCAGTGTCTCACAACAGAAGAACTAGGGAATATCAAATTAAATTGTTAGGCAGTCCGTTTAAAATAAGCACTTTACCAGGAATTCTTTTTTTCAGATAATTCATAATTAAATTTGTTGTTTAAAGTAACTAATTTCTACATCGTGCCACAAGTGTACATAGAATTAAAACACAACTGGGCAAATTTATTGAAGAGAGGACTATTAAGGGCACTAAAATACAACAATATGGTAAAGCCTATAAAAAGAAATCTCTAAAACTGAGATCATTAGAAGATGGAAAATATTCTCTACTGGACATGTTCTTGTACTCTTTCCCTAAGCTACCAGCCACTGTCAGAAACAGGCTAATGGACAAAACGTACTTCTGGTGTGATTCAACACAGTCATTCTTATGTTCTTATACCAGAACTCCAAGGAAACAAGATTATTTTTGTCCAGTGGGATGGAAGAAGAACTAGGTGGTAGAAAACACTGACAAAAACATTTATATTTGCTAGAAATAAATGAATTTATGCATTTCCACCATTTTTGTTTAAAATACTGTTTAATGCAAGTTAAGGAACTTGCATTACGTTCAATACAAATTCCATGAATGTTCAATTCACTTTTTTACACAAGTAAAATTCCTCTTTCTCCAAAACTGAAAATCTCTATGGGGTTACAAGAATAGATTATCTGTGACTAATCTGTACTGGTTTGATGGTTGTCCTTAGGTACCTACTTCTTTCTTAATTGTCCATGGTCAGTAAATTACTGTGCTGTCTCAGAACAAGAGAAATTCTAGCATTTATTTCTGTATTATTTTATAATACTTCATAAAAATCTGAAATACTAATGTAGCTGGTTGGTGCACGTTGAGCATGCAAGGTAAGATTTAAAGTCATTACAAGAATTGTTTTATTCTTGAGCTACCTTTTCTCATACACTAATGGAAGTTACAGAAGATCATAATTTTAGCTTAAAACCCCACTAATCCTGGAAAATTAGAGAAATCAGCCAAGGCTTTTTCCATTGACGTATGGCTTCCAGACCTCAGAGAGGCTGAACATGGAAGCAATCTGTCCACCCTGTAGCAATACTCAGCCTGATTCATCAGAAACTCTTTTCCTATTCCCTGAGCTTCCTGGGATCATCACTACTCAAAAAGACTGACAGGGTTTGGTCATCATTCAACACTGAAGCTGCTTTGAAGTGATAAATGTCACATTTTTACCAGTTACTTCAGTTTCCTCTGAGTAAAACCTTCTATCTTCTGTGACTATTTGCAATTTGATGTTTAAATTATTTCATTACTTCTCCATTACTTCTCTTTTGATAGATCTAGTTACAGTACCTGCTTTTTTTACATTTTTTTTTTAAATCCCTAATACATAAGCAATTTCAAGCTACTTAAAGAACCCAAAGTTGTAGATATTGGTACAAAGTTGACTGTGGTCTTTGACACTACAAATACTCTCACAGGACTTTCTTTTTTTCTCCAACATACTTAATGTGCTACTATTTCTTGTTTTCTTTCACTGACCTTTTGATTTTCTAAAACTTTCACAGTTTTTACTACTCTTACTAATTTCTTTTTTACAGTGAGCGCCATTCTTGTTTACTTTCCTCATATATCAATAATGACATTTCCATGATATTCCATGACAGTCACCCGTCTACCAGTCTACCCCTGTAAAATGCAGAAGGGGCCAAGAGTGTTCAACTATAAGCTCTATAGCTTCATTGTCATCCTACACCATCTTTTCCACTAAGGAAAACTGTACCCCCACTTCTCTCCAAATGATGTCTTCTCTGTAGCTTCAACCCTGAAGAGACATTTTGCCTTATTAACCATTTTTTGCGTGTTAACATTTTCAGAGTCAGGATGTGCATGAGCAATTCTACAATTTAGTTCTTATTGCCCTTTATACTAAGGGAATTTCTCCTACTTTCCTCTTTTCTTTCTCTACTGTAAGAATCGCTATGTTACATGAGACCAGTGGTCCCTTCAGTATCAATCACAAAAAGCCTTTGCTGAAAGGTGTGGGGAAACTCTGTGCTATACGCCCTTGTAGCGAGCTATCAAGTAGGGAAGTTTCTTCCTCACCTACTTCAATTAAAGGTTGACTTATATTCTGAAGCTTGAAAACTTAAATCCCTGCCCTAAAATCTTTTCTGACATAAGTCTGGAAATTTTTACATACATTTCCATGAAACATTATTTTAAAGGCAGACACTCTAGGATGCAGGACAACAAAACAGTTATATACACAACAATCTATAGCATATTATGAGGCATTAGAAATAACATAACACTTTCATGTGATGCTCTAAATGAATAATTCTTATGTTAGGAACAAGACTTGCGAATGTTATGCCTCTTGCAGAATTTACTTTTAACACATCAACAAACATAAACATTACCTAAAACCCCTTTCAAATAAAAGTAATGCAATTCTAACAATAGTTAGAAAAGAAGGTAGTGAGTTAAGTGTAGAAAGGTTTAAAAACAGCAGTGAGCCTTATTGAGGTATATTTTATTAAAAATACAGAAATGAACTTTAAAGAATTTTAATTATTCACAGAGAAGATTCTAGCTCAAGTGTGTATTAAAGTACTTCCTTCTTATTAGCTTTTGCATTCCATTAATTACTTTCTTAACTATTTCCTCACCTTAGCCACGCATCAAGGAAGCCTGCTTTCAGTTTTCCAGTAAGGATGAAGGAGATCTGCACAAATATATCCCTGCAGAATAAATACATGTAATTTATTACAAAAATTGAATAGGAGGGAAAAAATGCCTTTACCTTATTTTCCATTTGGCCTGAAACAACGATACAGACTGGACCATGCAATTAAATTATCTGCTGAGACCAAACATTTCCTGTACCGTTTTTCAAGAAATGACCTGTCTTTCACCCTCTTCCTCTTTCAGTGGTGTTATTCCCAATAATTAACCACTGGCATTCAAGAGTCTGTATTTACAAAGAGTTACCACACATACTGTCATCTGAACTGTCACTATTACGACCATATCTATAAACAGGGAAAAGTCTGAAGTGTCAAGTACTTTCTGCATGTATCTGCTCGTAGTATGTGCAAATACATGCATATCCCCCTTTTTAATGCTACTTTTCCTGCATTCTAAGTGAATTTGTTTTGATTTGGCCTTGTTTACTTACAATGGTTTTCTGAAAACTGTGCAGCTTCACAGAAAGCCACAGCTGCAGAAGTTATCCTTACATAGACATATATTTTTATGTTTTTTTGTTAATAATTAGTAACTATACAAAATAATGCTACAAACTAAAATAGAGAAAGTAAACATTCTCCCTCTTTTATATTTTGATTGGCCAATTTTTGTAATTGTGTACCTATACCATAGTACAGTATGACTGCCTGCAGACGCACTGAACATTTCAAACAGGGAATACAAAGAAATATGTTTAACAGCACAGAGAAGTAATCATCGAGCAAATCACTCGTATGGTAGTTACGGTTACCATCTATTTTCCATGAAGCACAGGGTAAAGCATGTTAATGTAAAGTACAGATATTGCAACGCAGTGTAGTATTACACTGTGCAGCGAGAGCCCAGCAGTCTGCCTCTGAGCTGCGGCAGTCTGAAACCGTGCACAAGTGCTTACAGCTGCAGTGACATGGTGCTAAGCATGTTTTAAGACTAGTCCCAGTCGAGCGGCATCTTATCCAACCAGAAACAATCCCACAATCCAGCTCTTTTTAAGTGATCATCCTTGTATCATAACAGATTAAGGTTGCAGCTACTTTGGATTATGGTTAATCTAACCTTTATCCATTCACATCTTCACCTGAAACTTACAAGGACCACGAGTCAATTGCCAGGGCATAATTCACAATGACACTGATCTCTCCTTCCTCACTCTAATTATCTGGATTAAGAATAACACTTTTGAGTAATTATTTTCACATTGGATAAACATTAAGCTTTCCTGGATTTATCTGAGCTTTTTCTTAACATGAAATAGATCCGAGCAGGCTTATAAGAACATAACTGACAGCGGTGACAGCTTAATCAAGGAAACCCTAAACAACTAAAACAATAGGAAATGTTTGTTTCACATTGTTTTGAATAATCGAGAACCAGGAACTTGATAACCCACTGGCAAACTATCTACTAAAAGACCAGAGAAAAAGCAATATCCAGGCAGATCAATTACAGTGACTTGTAACTGTCTTAATAAAGATGCAAGATTTTCTCTGATGAAGTACCAGCTCAGAAGCAAACAGGAGTTTACCAGCTGCAGAAAATGTACAAGCCCACAAAGCTGCCGATTTACAGGACCGGTATTACAGAGAGGAGAAAGAACAAACCATATTACCAGTTTGCTAAAATTGTAATTAAAATGAATCAGATACCAGCTGTATCACTTCTGATGACAATTTCTGAAGAAACAGCATTGTCCATCTCAGGCTACACAGGCTCCCCAAAATTGCTATCACAAGCAAGCCAGAAAAATCTTCCAACCTTGTCTTTGAAACTACCTAAGATCATATACAATTACACACTAAAATCACATCACAGAACCCAATTACACTTTGGCTTTGCAGATCCACAGATAACCTCTTAAAGAGCAAACTCCCTTACTGTGTCGACCCCTGACCTCAAGCTCTTTTTCCAATCTTCAGCAGCACCACATGTTTCTTTCCCAGAGCGAGCCAGGACTTGGAGCCGCAAGGTTTCACAGGGGTAGCAAGTGCTCCAGCTATCATAACTTTAAGGTTAAGGGAGCACACTGCTAATATCTCATTCGCAAACTTTAATGCATTCCTTATACTACTATTTAATTTAGTTTGAACATTATTTATGAAGGAGTTTTCAGTAAGTATTTTTCCATTTGTTGGAGGCTTTTAATAATTTATAAGTAATAATTTTATTTGGCTCTTAAAAGGCTTTAAAATGTTATGCATCAATTGAATACTTTAACAGGCACTAGAAGTTGAATCACAAACAAAGAAATGTATTTACATCTTAATTTTAGGAATTATTTTAAAAATTGATCAAATAAGGAGCACAGAAGATTTTGTTTAATAACTTGACTTCCCTGAGGCTCCACAATAGCAATAACACCACTGGGACTTTCTCTTCTTACACTTAGCAATAATAAATAGTAAAAGTAGGCTTTCATACTGGTTTATGGTTTCTGTGATTTCTTCGTCACGTGAAGAGGAGAACAGGAGCTACAGCAGAACATCATGAGTTGGCTCCCAAAAAACAGGGGGCAAAACACCACAATTCCAGGCACTTAACTGTAGCTGGGGCAAAACAATAAAAGTGATACTAAGTGCAACATCTTTCTCTGTGCATATGCAAATCCTTGGTTACTTGGAACTATATTCTGTATGTGTATGTATAGTTATCTTAATGAGATCTGAACAGCACCCATTAACTGGTGAATACTGATGTACAAGAAGGACATCGAGTTGCTGGAGCGTGTCCAAAGAAGGGCAACGAAGCTGGTGAAGGGTCTGGAGAACAAGTCTTATGAGGAGTGGCTGAGGGAACTAGGGATGTTTAGCCTGGAGAAGAGGAGGCTGAGAGACCTTGTCGCTCTCTACAACTACCTGAAAGGAGGTTGTAGCGAGGTGGGTGTTGGTCTCTCCTCCCAAGTAGCTACTAACAGGACAAGAGGAAATGGCCTCAAGTTGCACCAGGGGAGGTTTAGATTAGATATTAGGAAAAACTTCTTCACGGAGAGCTTTGTCAAGTATTGGAACAGGCTGCCCAGGGAAGTGGTCGAGTCCTCATCCCTGGAGGTATTTAAAAGACCGGTTGGCAAGGCGCTTAGGGGCATGGTTTAGTAGTGGACAGGTATGGTTGGACTCAATGATCTTAAAGGTCTTTTCCAACCAAATGATTCTATGATTCTGTGTATACTCATCTGCAAGTTACTGACAACTTACCTTGATGACAGGCAAGGACTCTTACACTTCAGATAACGTACCACTCCCAGCTACTTATATATATTGAGACTGTCTATATTTCTCTGATATTTTAAGCCCTCATAATCAAAAACATTGACATTCATCTCAGGTGTTCAATACACCCTCTACTTGCTGACCATAACTCACCTGAAAAACTGTTCTTCCCTGCTATTATGACTTCTCCTGCAATGATTTCTCCAGGCATTATTTCCTACTGTACTAACTTAAAGAAATAACAGAGGAATTGTGTAGGTTGGCCAGCTCCTTTTCTTTCCAAGACGACACAGTCTATTGCTTACTGACTGACATATTACCATGAGAGGCCATTTGGCACTGTAGCCATACTGCCTTAAATCTCCTTTTTTTTTTAATTGAATTCAGGGTCTCTCAAGTGTTCACTCAGCTGCTTTTACTGGATACCAAAAACTGTCTTCTCATGCACTTCTGAATACTTCTTAAGGGAGCAGAAGGGACACAAAGACTTTGAAATGATCCAAGAACTGAGAGACATGGAGATACCTCCTGGTGTGATCATGGCACTACTAGAAAGTGTAACTACAGTGTGCAAAGTGTAACTATAGTGTGCAAAATAAGTGTAACTGTAGTGTGCAAAATCTTTGCAGTTGAAAACATTGAAACCTGTTATGGAATGGTTGAGGTTATAAGGGATCTCTGGAGGTCATCTTGTCCAACCAAGCAGACATGGTACAGATAATTTATGGGTGGATTGACTACACATTTTTACTTGGAAAACATCCTGATTGCAGCAATTAAAACTGTATCTTTTTATTTAAGACCTATTTCAAAATAGTCCACATCTTAGGAAACTAAGGTCTCCTGCAATTTGTACTAACTCTTACCCAGCTCCTAGATCTTTACTTTAAGCAACACTTCAACCATCCTGTATGAATGCTAACTTTGAAATCTTTTGCTTCTATACCTTTTTTTCTTCTAATCAGTGTTACTACATCATTAGGTAGATGTGCTCCTCATCCTTTTCTTTACTATAAGATCACCCAGGAGCATTCACTGACTAAAATGAATACATCCACCAGTAAGTACGCTTCTTAAATTTGCTCTTAATATGAAGCAATATGTAAATATGCTGGAAAGCAAGGACAAACTTTAAAACAATCTTGAAAACTGGGAAAACTCTCTAAAAATTAGTTAGGCAAAATGCAAGGTAGATATAAATAACTGCACAAATAGAGGATGAGAAATAACTGGTTAAGGGGCACTTCTTTGATGTGGACCAATTTCAGAGAGCCCAAAGACAAGAAAGAATAATCATTATCAGTGTGAAAACCCAAGAAATTCAGGAAAATCTGAAAGAATTTTGTCTGGGAAGAGAGGTGGATTATTGGTCTTCAAATAGCTGAAGAGATTATTCTACTCTGAGACTGGTGGATAGGTAAAGAGCTAGGTGGCTAAAACTACTTTAATAGATTAGATATTGGAAAATGTAAGGATAGTGAAAGACTGCAGTAGACTGTTTTGAGGAGTAAAGCATCTCCCTCACCAGGGATCATGGAGAATAGGTTAGACAAAAGTCTGTCAAGAACAATGCCATTACAGCTGACTCCTCTGTGAGTCAGAAAAAGAGAATACATGGTGGCCTCTTTCAGCCCTATTTTCAAAGATTACAGTGTGGTTCTATTTGAGAATGTGTGCCGGTTTTGGCTGGGATAGAGTTAATTTTCTTCATAGAAGCTAGTATGAGGATTTTTTTGATTTGTACTGAAAACAGTGTTGATAACACAGGGATGTCTTAGCTACTGCTGAGCAGTGCTTACACAGAGCCAAGGCCTTTTCTGCTCCTCACACCACCCCACCAGCGAGCAGGCTGGGGGTGCACAAGAAGTTGGGAGGGGACACAGCTGGGACAGCTGACCCCAACTGACCACAGGGATATTCCATATCATATGATGTCATGCTCAGCAATATAAAGCTAGGGGAAGAAGGAGGAAGCAGGGGATGTTTGGAGTGGTGGTGTTTGTCTTCCCAAGTTATCATTACACACGGTGGGGCCCTGCTTTCCTGGAGATGGCTGAAGACCTGCCTGCTGATGGGAAGCAGTGAAGGAATTCCTTATTTTGCTTTGCTTGAAAGCGCAGCTTTTGCTTTACCTATTAAACTGTCTTTATCTCAACCCATGAGTTTTCTCACTTTTACCCTTCTGATTCTCTCCCCCATCCCACTGAGACAGAGTGAGCAAGCAGCTCTGTGGTGCTTAGTTGCTGGCTGGGGTTAAACCATGACAGAATGAAACATCAAATGTCCTTATAGGCCTGGTAAAAAAGTATTTTTAATCAAAATTATTTTTCCAAATATAAAATTAATTTTTGACTGGGTATTTTCCCATAGATCATGTCTGCCTTCTCCATAGCACATTTTAGACTATGGTTTTCACTGGATTTATAATATTTTTTCTGACTGAGGCAGCTGCAATTTCTAGTTAAAACATTTACCCTGTTTTGTTTCCATCCTACATTCCCTAACTCTGTTTTCTACCTCAAAAATTTTCCAGTGTAGACCAGTCTTTTTCACTTAATTAATATGAAGAAAAGAATTTATAATGAAGATACTTCATATATGCTTTGTTTAAAGACACCTCTGTGCAAATTTGGCCACACAATACCCCATGTCTAATTCAAATTTATTCATTCAGACATTCTACGATGAAAAACCAAGTCAAACCTGAGTTTTGGCTAAACAAAACCAGATGCAGAACAGCTTACTTTCCCTGAAGATGCCAAAAAGCAAACCAGTCTGTTTATGGCCAAACACTGTTTGCAATCAACAATGCATGTGCTGAGGGAATGCTGATGGTTTTTTTCTTGCATTTATAGGAAAAGTTTGTATTTTCTGCAGGACAAAAATTATTTTTTCTCCTGCCCCTCCTTTCACAGTGATTTTCCACTGGAAAAATAAAGAATTCTCTGACCACTTGCCATCAAGACAGACATTAGGAAACTAAGAGGAACTAAGCTAAAAGGGATGAACAGCTCTGCCAACAGTACCTTCATGATCTCCTAGAGAAGGAAGCTTTTAAAATTTACAAGTACAAAAGATGCGCTTCTATTGTCAATGGAAAGAGTGCACTTTGATTTTTAAATATCCCTTGGTGTAAGTTAGGAATAAATTTATGATCAGATGCATGGATCCATTCAGCAATTCTTGAAAATATCAGTGCTGAATTCTGATAGCAATCCCCACTGAAAGAGGTGGAAAGGCCAAGTGGATGCATTTTTTTATTCCTTGGACAGGCTTAGCACTTCTCTGTATTATTGTTCTCCAATTTCAGTGGTACAAAAGTTTCTAGCAAGGAAGTAGTCTGAAGATGGAGCTTGACAGCGCTCCAGAACATATTATGTTAACTGACAAAAGGAAACATTTTTCTATACTCATGAGGAAGCTGGGCAAACTGATTCAGATGTAAGAAGAAGTGTGCTCAAGTTAAATATTCTTTGATGATCATATCTGCCTTCAGGGAACCCTTGGAAATGTTGCTACCAGGTTTCCAGCGGAGGAAATTGATGAGACCTCAGAGAGTATGGAGGCATGGGGCCATTCCCAGTTCAATCACCACAGTTCCCACTCTGTCCAAGTGCTTCAGAGAGTGGTTTTATTGAGGGGACCAGGTAGGAGCTTTATGAACAAGACCTGCTGGGAGGCGGGGGGGCGTTGCATGATACAGAAGACAAACACCCAGAAATTCTCGCTTTTAGCTTGGAAGGAGGCATGTTCCACAACACGAGCACTGGAAACTAAATTGCTGACAAAACATTTCTTTCTTCGAATTCAATGGCAGAAGATATGCTGGCATGCACCATCATCTCATTTCTTTCATGTAAGTAGAAGGTAATATATCACTCTCTCTAAAAAGCCCACGTAACCTTGGATGAAAGGAAACAAAAACAACCCTCAAAAGAAAACCTTAAAAAGCCATTCCTGGAGACTATTTCTTGAGGACAGACACAACCTGGCAGCTTAATGTCTCAGGTACTAAAAATAATACTTCCCACTAGAGAAAAAGATGTAGCAGTATTCTCAGAGGGGTAAGAAAAGATTTGATTATAAGAAGCAATAATCAATCCTATTTCTGTGAGAACAATGCATATTCAAGTCCCAATCTGCAGACAACTTCTAGAACAGAGTTTTATTGTATTTCCGACCTCTTGATAAAAGACATTCAATTCTTTTTTATTTAGGAAAAACTAAGCCTTTCTTGACACTCTCAGAGAGGATGAATAACAAGACAGAAGAAAGTTTGTTGTTTCTTTTTCTCTGAAGGATGGTGTTACTGTAACACATCCCACCCTGATACAACATTGGCTTTAGAAATAATGATATATAATCATCCCTGTAGGATACCATCATTATTTTTATAGCATTAACACTTAATGGAAATATATGCCGGTTTGGACGAGGCATAGTCAAGACATATTCTGAGTAGTCCACAACTTCAGCAGATGCAGGCAATGGGAAGTGGATTAGCAGGAACCAGGATGGAAGAAAGTTTCATATCAGAGTAGCAGCAAAGCTGGTAAAAGGGATCCAAACCCAATCCTGTACAGGTTGCCGTTACATTTGAGCCATTGGTACTGGCACTGCCATATTTCTGAGAAGCACTGAACATACTTATCCCTGATCAGAACTACCACCAGAAATATTTTCTATCAAAGCTACTGGTTTTAATATATTAAAGTATATAGGTAAGCTGAGTAACATTCTTTTTCAATTAAAATACCATATACAGCATCTATAAAAGGGATAAATTCAACTTGTATTTAGAACTGACAGTTGCTTATTCTTTCACATCATCAGCAAGTCACCCACAGGTGCAGAGCACTCTGACTTTCCAGCCAAGAGGATTTCAGATGCTAGATTTAAAATGACATATGATAATCCAGAAATGAAAATTAAGTGTCATGTATTCCTTCATATAAAAAGAAACACCTATCACTAAGGGGAAGACAGCATTGCTGGAGGGGGGGGAGTGTTTCATTTTGTTTCAAGCCCGCTGTTCAACTGCTCTTTCAGTTAGTAACACGAGTGACACTCAGCAAGTCTGTAAACATAAGGTTCACCTTTCAAATCTAATCCAACATCCTTGAAGTTTAACATATGCTTCAAAACAGGCTGACTTCAGAAACATTTTTTTTCTTATACACGCTTTACCTTCAGAAAGCCTTTTGCAAAACATTTCTTGCTGCTCTTTCCAACCCTTCTGCTTCAGGTTGCCATTGGTTTATTATACCAACATGACCTCGTCTCTCTCAGACTCTGCCTCAGGAAGTTGTAAAACTGTGATCTTGTTTCAGTTATTAGGAATTCCAAATTGAAAATTAATCATCTCGAACTTTTAAGAAGTTGCAGCTATCATGAAAATAAATTTGAAATCAACCTTTTTTCATGTCCACCTGCCATCTTTATAAAAGTCAAAACCATATGTGCTTCCTCTTTGAAGTCCTGTTTTGCCCCCTAATGATAGCCTTCGCATTCCACAATATTGTTCTGTTAGCTCTGGCCTTCCTTCAGCCAATGGGGGGAAAAAAAGAAAGAAAAAATATCAGCAGCATGACAAATGCTTGTGCAGATGTCTGATGTTGATGTAACAAATGGCTATAGTCTATGAAGTTACAAGTAAAAAATAATGTCAACAAGTTGCAATGATAAAACAGCCCATGAAATATTCCAATATATGTTCAACATTCAGGGCAATTTCTGGTTTGAATTACTGATCAATTTTTTACTGGGTTGAAATTATTCTTCTTACAGAGGAGCCATTGTTTATGGGTTGGTTTTTTTCAAATTTCTGTCACAGCTTTCACATTGGTAATTCTGATTAATGTGCTCCAATTCCCTTATTTTCTCAAGGTATTTTGTTAGGAAAATGAAAGCATTTGTAATGTTTTAGAATCCAAGCTCTAGGTTGGGCAGAATGAAGTTGTCAGTGTTGCAACACTTGCGGTAACTCACCTTGCAGGTCTTTGAAAAGCATCAGAAGTGCACAGGTTGCTGCTCTGTTAACGCCCGTTTGTGAAAAGCACCATACAGAAAATTGGGTCACGTAGAACACAGGACGATTTTGGTCTCAGCAAAGACTTTAACCCAATTATACGTTTCCTATTATTCTGTAATAAAAATGAAAGTTCCTTGGGTTTTCTTTTTAATGTTTAAAGCAGATGGGCAGGAAAATCAAATGACTAGTTGCTTTCATTTTATCATTCACAAACTGCCAAGCCGAGCATAGAAATCTAGCACACCTATATCCTTCGTTATATTCTAGTCATTCAAACATGTAAACAGGGAGAGAGGAGGAAAAGTAAAAAAAAAAAAAAAAAAAAAAAAAACTTGTTCCGTGTCTGAATCATTAGGGATAACTGATCAGAGGACCTGCCCGAACTGACTGGGCAGAGCAGTCTTGGGTCTCAGCGCTCGCTTCTTCTGCATGGTATTGGTCAGCTCGTAACCACCCTCAACACCGATTTACAGTTGATAACCCAGTAACTGTTCAGGGAAGCTGTTAACACCTTAAGCAAAAAACTTCTACTCCAAAAGGCAGAGAGAAGGTTTTTCAGAGATTTTGCGTGTTAGGTGTTTAGCAACGGTGCTGAAAAGTGCTTCTAGGCAANGCTCCAGTATTATTTTCTTCTTTTTTTTTTTACACAGTCCCATCATTTAAACTTTTCTAATTAATAAAAATAATAAGAATAAAAAGACACATTGGATAAGAACAGGAGCCTAATGGCTTTTGAAGTTTAATTCAGACTTCGGGGTAATCCTAGACAATCATTTTACACATGAAAGAAGGCTCCACACTCTTTTAATGAATGTTTAGAAACGACAATGTTCTTTTTGTAGTTCCCAGTGGCTGCATACTATGTCANAAAAAAAAAAAAAAAAAAAAAAAAAATCAAAAGTGATAAGTAGAAGCACAAAAGGTTGATCCTGTGGCTGGATACAGAATCAGGCATGCATGAAAGAACTGTATGTCCACCTTTAATTGGGAAAACACATTTTGTCTCACGTGCAAATTTTAAACTGTTTTAGGCAAACTTATGCATGGTCTGTGCAACACTGCAGCTGATTTAAACCACACAGAATTTATTTTGGTTTTAACTGAGAGGCTTGCACCTCTCTAAATGAAGTCTACTAAAGGGACTTGGTTATGTTCAACAAAATAGGTGCATGCTGGTTTGCAGACAAGCCATATTAAGAGATTTTATGATATTACACTAAAGCTGTTGCATGTTCTGTGAAGCTTGTAGCTTTGAAGTTTTACCCCAATGGTGGGATAGATGGTCTGGATGAAGCTGGAAGGCAACTAGCCAGAATGGCAAAACAAGGAAACAGTTGAGAGGTTCCTTTCAAACAAATGAAAGCAGTGTTCAGTGGATGCTGAGCTCCAGTATGATTTTCTTCTTTTTTTTTTTACACAGTCCCATCATTTAAACTTTTCTAATTAATAAAAATAATAAGAATAAAAAGACACATTGGATAAGAACAGGAGCCTAATGGCTTTTGAAGTTTAATTCAGACTTCGGGGTAATCCTAGACAATCATTTTACACATGAAAGAAGGCTCCACACTCTTTTAATGAATGTTTAGAAACGACAATGTTCTTTTTGTAGTTCCCAGTGGCTGCATACTATGTCAGCCTTACAGACAGTATTTTGTATATTAGTCTGAAAATCACCAAGGAAGGAGGTGCAATTTTGACAATATCCTCCTTCAAAACCTGTGTTCATAGGGTATCTGTGCCCACCATATTCCTATGAAGGTCCATTTACTCTCTCAATTGATATCCATTTAAAAAGGAAAAAAATTTTACAAATCCCTACTTTTGCACCTCCCCAATTCTGTACTTTGTTTGCCAAAAGGGAATGAGCACATGGCTGGTGCATGTCAGAGGCTGGCTTTGTCTGGTAATCAGTCACATCACAAACAGCAGGGTCATCTCATAACAAGGGGAAAAAAACAAAAAAGAGCAGACTGAGAGAATCCAGTTCCAAAGCTCAAAAACACAAGGCATAAGACATACCTGTTTTGTCCAAGTAGGAGAGATACTGAAAATAGCTGTTGACCACCAGTATTCACCCTGCAACACAGATTTTCACTATTCTTCAGGTGGAAACTCTAGGAGTTTCCCAGTGAGGGTACAGACCTGCTTCCAAGTGCCACATGTGAAGATTAGTCAACACATTTCAATTCATAACAACATGCTTAGTCGTTTTTTATTTGTCCACTACACGTAGCCCAAACACCTTAAATCAAAACCTACTGCTTTCCATGAAAGTATAGGGTACTAGACATAAGCAAAATCTTGACTAGAAATAAGGCATTATCAAACAAATTTTGTGTCACAACTTTTACAAAACCCCTTTCATTATTCTATTTTGTGTAAACCATGAAAACCATGAAACTAACACTCAAAAAAACCCCTAAACAGGTTAAACACCTCTCTATTACACCAACTTTCCTGGCCAGCACATTGGCAATAAAGATACAGATTGCTTGGGGTTCAGTTAGGTGGGAGGTATGCGTAGGTTTCTACTACTTCAGCAGGGGACAATAATCTCATGATGGCACCAGTAACGTCACGCACAAGGGCTCCCAGCAAATTCATTCAAGGGTTTCATTAGACCTCAAAATGGCAATTTTACATATGATGAGAAATGAGCCAAAAGCTTTTTCTGAGTCACACAGAGGAAGGAAAAATAAAGCCACTGTGGATATTTGTGCAAGCAAAGACAGAGAAGATTGCACATCATTTCCTAATTCTCTGCACTGCCATGGGAGCAGCAGCCACTGCCTGGCTTTTGAGCTAGGCAAGAAGGATTCTATTTGCATGATGCATATGCATGATGTCGTGGCTCTTCGGGGACTCGAAAGAAAGCTGTAGAATTTGGCACTGCTGGAATGAACTGTATTTTAGCTGGAGAGCAAACCAGAGTATTTCTCAAACAAGGAGAGGTGCAGCCAGAACTTGCTCTCATTTCTATCACAACTGTAAAAACTTCCAGATTGCTGACAAATTGCTTGAAGGAGCCCCAGCCATTACTAGTGAATAAGGCCTTCCCAACTGCTGTCTGAGTATCTCAGAGCTTTATCCAAGTCCTCCCAGCAGTAAATCTCACAATGAGGTGAAGTGGCCAAGAGAACTAATACAATCCTTGAATGCATAAGCAGGGGAATAGCATATAGCATGTAGAGGTAATGAACTGGTATTACCCTCTGCATATAGCATTAGTGAGACCATAAGTAGTATACTGGGAGCTCCCCAAAAGAATTTGGCAAACTGGTGATAGTTCAGATGAGAGCCACAAAGCGATTCAACGTCTTGAAAATATTGTCTTATAATGAGAGACTAAAGAAACTCAACCCATTTAGTTCATCACAGACAAATCCAAGTGGTGACTGACCACAGACTACAGGTCACAACATAAGGAACACATTTGTGATAGCAGGGAGCTCTGCAATCTAGCTAGGGGGAGGGAAAAGACAAAATGACATCTTGTGGAGGGAAGCTGATATTAGAAACAACAAGGGTTATTGCCTGTTGAAGCATTCCACCAAAGATATAAAGGATTCACTGCCATGTAATATCTTTAGACCAAGTAAGTCCCCTTTCTACAATTCAAACAGAAAAAAAAAAACAGGCTCTCAGCAATGCATATTCAGTGTGGTTCTCTGGCTTGTGTAATATCCTTCAGGATAGATGATCATAATGGACTCCTCTGACACTAAAAATAAATGAGCCTATATGCAAGCTATAGGCTTGATGATCACAGAACACTAAAACCACCATGTTAGTATCTCCCCATTTGTCACCATTCAATAAAAGGCTGTGATTTAAACATTTCTAAAAATTATTGCCCAGTAGCTTTACAAATAGGATATTCAGAGCTGTGTCTGTAACTTCTTTTTCTCCTGCTAGTACCACTTAGAAACTCCTGTCCCTTTTTCTTCTTCAGACCTAGATCCAAATATTCAGCCATTTTACTATGACTCTTAGAACGCAATTCACCAAAACTATCCAGGCAAAAAGCCCCTTCCCAACAATTTTTTCTCTTGAGATCACTCTCCTTACATAGAAGTTAGAAGGCTGAATTTTAGGGGAACTGGACAAGAGCTACATGCCAGAAGAATCACAGATTAGAAGTGTGCTTTAAGAAAGAAAGATCTATTTTAAAACCAAAACACAAAGGGAATAGTTTACCTTTCCAAGGCAGCTTGCTAATTTTAATTATGCATTCATTAATATTAATAAATATCTATACACCATGATAAGTAAATGCAGCATTTTACAGACATTACTATAAAATATTCTTCATCCTCAAAAACTTATTATTCTAGGATCAAAAGCTGCATCAAGATTCATGTAGGGGAATGTTTATATAATCATATATTAGACAAAACAATAAAACACCCATAGAAACAGAAAGATAAGAAATATAACAATAATCAGTAACATGAAAACATGATCCTTGTGAGACAGAAGAGTTTACTGAAAAGGTGTGCTGAAAACTCTGTTTCCTAGGGATCGTTCAAAATAGCTTTCAGTATGCCATTCATCCTAATGAGAAGTCAGTAATCCAACATGATGTGCTCTTTATGTTAGGAAAATAAGAGGTATGTTGGGAAAGTTTGCAAGTCCTCAGAGAAAAAAAAAAAAAGAAGGAAAGAAGTGGTAACTTCAGAAACTGTGAAAGGCAGTTCTATAAGAGACAGATGAGTGGTCAAAGATGCTGAAGAAACACACACTAATTACATGGCTCTCACCACCACATGTGATATCACTCACCCAGAGCAGCACAAGCTCTCTGAAACAAAAATCAGCACATTTTTCAAGCGGCTTCAAGAAAACTTAGTAAATCTAGCTTCTGCCTTTTTTGATGATTTATGTTAATACCCTGCAGTCATTTTTCCTGTGTACAGTCTATGGAACAACTGAAATTTAAATGAATGTTTCCCATAGACTATCCAGCATATCAAAATGGCAACAAATTAATTTCACAAGATGTTTCAGATTTAAGGGAGACCTTCACTTGTATTAGAAAGCCCAATTTTCATATCCTGAGCTGGAATCCTTATTCACGATCACATTTAGAACATGCTGACAGTAATGCACTGTGGTATGACAACACAGGTATGCTTCTTAGGACTGGTTTGTTGACTTCCCAAGTTTAGTGCAGATGCTTGTTTCTTTGTTTTACTCTATTTTATTTCCTTTGTTTTAAAGGTGAGAGCCAACTTTAAATTTTAAATTGCTCTGCTTCAAATGCCTGATGAATGACACAAGATGTACATATACACATTACACATGTTTATTGCATAACTACTGTAAAATCATTTTGCCTTATAATATAATACGATTACAGGCTGGAAATCTGCCGCATTTGGCTAGTTCTACATTTCTCAAGCCTAGTCCCAGACAGCATTTTTCCCCAAAGGTGCATAAATGATATGTGAACCCCCCTAAGGACAATCCTGGAAGAGAAGCGTGCAAGAACCCTTCCCAGAAAGAAAAAGAAACAGGAAGAGTGATGCATTTCAGAGATGCACATTGCACATATAATAGAGGAGAAAAAAGATGCTTTGCCATTGCCACCTTTGTCCAGTGAGAAACGTTAAAGTAAATTAAATGCAGCTGGATCCACTCTTCGCTGTCAATTGACTTGGTTCCCTGCCCAGCTCCCTTAATACATTGCCATTGCAAGGGTTTGTTTGGGAACTGCAACCATAAATCACGCCGCGAAGCTGCTTCCTCTCTTCTCACACGCACCTGTGTAGGAAATGTGCCAAGGGGTGGAATTAGGCGTGCCATCAGGACTATAGGCAATACGGCAACCCCAGAAGCAGCCTGGGATGGGCTGCCATAATTTAAAGCAGCCAGGGGCTTTTTTGACCTGCAGAGCAGCTGAGAATCTAGAGGATGCGAAGATGGCACAAGTTTTCTAGAGGCAGACCCAGGAGACCCCAGCACAGGCAGCTGCTGGAGGCCCCAGCTGTGCACAGCCAGAGCTGGCAGGAGCCATCGAACAGCAGAGCTGGAGTCGGGGTACAGAAGCGCTGATGAATGGCCCAGAACAGACCAAGCTGCACTTGCAAAAGCCACGGGGAGCTATGGGGAGTTGCCACACCTGCCTTTGGGGTCTGGCCTGAATGTGTCACTCCCCGACAAGTACCTGGGGCTTGTTTCCATTCGAGACCCTCAGGCCACACGTGATAGATGATTCCAGTTCTGCTGATTCCCCAGCAAGGATTAAACACAACAGAGAGACCAACTTTTTTTTTTTTCTTTATCCTAACTTTGATGGCTTTGCCTAAGTCTCCTCCCCAGGGATTCCCATTTTGAGAAACATTGCTCTTGATAAGAATTTAGCTGGTTTAAATAATGCCATTTATAATGCAGGCGGATGGTCTGTTCATCATATGCAGTAATGCATTACATCCATTACACTAAATCCACCATGATTTCAGCCCCAGAATGAATGTGCAGTGTTCATTTTTCTCCTACCTCATTGGCTGTATAATAAATGTAGAATATCTGTCACACTATCTCAAAATGTCTGTTTTATCTGTGAAGTGTTTGACAAAGCACATGTTACAAATGACTATTCAAAATAAGTTATATAGAGATCTACTGTATATACTGTTATAGAATTATAGTGTAGCTGGGAACTGACAGACAGTATTCAGCCATCACAGTATTATAAGAGAGAAAGAGAGCACTGGAGTGAAGACACCTCTTACTCCTCCTCCTCCCCAACAGCTACCATCATCCTTGCTACTTACAGACTGTGACAAATATGTTTGGACTCTTCGTCTAAGGGGCGGGAGCGGGAGGGGGAAGCAAACATACGACAGGAGAGGCACTGTGATCCACAGAAATTAGGAGGAAACTGGAAACAAGAAACCAATGAATTCTACCAACAGAGAAGAGTAAATCATGAATTTGTGTTAGCAGGCACCTTCTGCCTCCGTGTCTCCATCTATGAAATGGAGATACTCGCAAACAGGCACGATGGGGGTTCATTAATACCCATCCAGGACTTCCCACCTTCAGGGTGCTTTTGTAGCATAAAGCTAATCATCAAACATCATTAGTCTAACCATCTGTGGCAGTCCACCATGTTTTAGTAAGTTCTGCTTCCATTTAGTTACTTCTGACTTTAAGCTCCCTCTCTGGAAGAAGTATCAGTTACCAAAAGGAGGGCAGTATGATCTAAGAAAGCAGTACCATACTTTCTCAGATTACTTACACACACCCCCCCCTCAGAGACAAGGGTTCGGTTTAAATCAAGCAAATATGAAGCATGACTTTAAAGACTAGACAAGATCCACCAGATGATAATTTGCCTTATGGTTCACTGCATGGTATTCAGCACAATGAAACAAACTGAGTTAACTTCCTGTGTTAGAATACCTAGAAACATAAATAAACTCCCATTTACAATATATATTTCTCCTAAAGATTTCCAAGGGGTGTTAACTATCCAAAAATCAAAATTCTCCAGATTGGATCCTTGGCTATTAAAGGCAAAGCTCTCTTTAGCTCCAGCTACAATATCAGAATCTATTGCAAACATAAGTGTTGAATTATAGAATAATTTCCCATTCAGATTCCTATGGAATCATCATTAGTTGATCTGTCTAAATTAAAACATAGCACATATTTTCATTACTTCTTCAAAAATAGCTTGTAACGTGCAAAAAAGAAGTTACACAGGTCTGTAATCTCTTGTGGACTTAATATACATACTGTAGTTTTCATCTTAATTTTACATTTCCTCTTTGACTGCTCAGCACCATTTAAACCAACTTCAGAGACCGATGTTACTGCTGTCCCAGTGAATACATGCTTACCAATCCTGCATTTTATCTAAGGTTAGTCCATTGAAATACTTGACCTTTCTTTGCTTCAAAAGCCTGACAAAAATTACTGCTCAAGGTGATGTGGTTGTGCAAACATATATAGCTGAGGTTTAAGCTGTCACTGAGATGGCATAAGCCTTCATCCCATATAACATACAGAACTTATGACATAAATGTGGCCTCAGGGATTTCTTTCATGATTCAACAAGTCTCCTTTTGGTAATAGCAGAAAACGTAAACAAGTATTAGAGTTCTGGAGGGGCTGCCTTGGCATTTCCTTTCTGCTTCTTGCCATGTGGCCACACGTCAACATGCTGACCACAAGTCAGCAAAGTCCAACAAAGCCATCTTGTAAATGTTCTGGAGAAACTATAAACAATACCATTGTCTTCAGAAAGCATTCAGAGAAAAAAGAGAAAAAGCAGTTGACACTTGACACACAGACTAAGCCCAACAAGATTATTCTTTCCCGCTTTTATAATCTGCTAACTTCTTGTTGTTAGTTTTTAACCCAGTATCATGCCCAGACTGTTTCTTCAATACCTCTAACCAGGCTTTGGGAAAAGTGAAAATCTCATCTTCACACATTTCTATACCTTTCCGCAAACTTCTAAGCCAAATGGCACAGCGTGTTTCCTCTTTGGAGCTTGGACTTTTTGTGTCCTTTGGATAAACCATTACTCCTACAGAAAGTAAACAGGAAACATGTTACAGTGGGTTAATTTATATGATGGAATAAGGCAACTGATTCTTTGTAAAACAGGCTTGAAACAAGAACTCCAAACTACTCTTAGACATCTCTTGAAGGAATTTAGTATGGATACATACCAAGTATCACTTACGTAGTACTGAACATTGTCATCATAAATATTAAACAGTAACAGAGAGAGACTAAAGATCATAAATGAGTGTGCTATTGAGCCCCAAATGCTGGTTAAGTAAAAATTTTAACGAGTAAAAAACCAAAACAAACCCAAAAAAATCCCCAAGCAGGTGACTTGTTTTAGAAACTTTTATGGTTTACTGAGTAAACATACTTTAGCAATAACATATGTTAAGTCAAAACAGTTAAAGGGCATTGCCTGGTCCACTTGCTTCATTATCACAGTAAAGATGTTCTGCTCTGCCTCAGCCAAGGAAATCATTTTAGCATGTGTGTCTGCCTGTCTCCAGTGAGGGCAGCACTTAGGTATGTGCTGAAATTAAGCATTTCATGAAGTATCACGTCAGTGAGGTTTAACTGTGTGATTACAGTTTGACGAATGTTTCCATGCTGTCCTGAACCAGGACTTCTTCTTACTGTTAGTAGTATATAAAATGAGAACAGATTACTGGTACTTATATTAAAAGAACTGGGGCATCTACACTTTGAAAAGGATAGTTAAAAAAAAGATGAGGAAGAGAAGAAAATAATAAGTAGCATTTGCAAAATGGAGCATATCACCCTACTCTGAAAGACTCTCTTCAGCTTAATTTATTGAGAATGTTGTCAGTGCAACTTGACTGGAAACTGTAGGCATGCACACAGAAGAAAACAGCTGAAAACACAGGTCTCCAGCTGATAATAGCCAAGGGAAAATCTAAAGCCTGAAAGCAGCTTTTGGGCATAGCTTGAAAATAATAAGGCACGTTATTTTAAGTAAGAGTGCTTGATCAATAGAACAAAATACTTAGAACTATGACAGCTTTCCAAAAAATCTAAATATTTGACAAATGTGTATAAGATGACTAGCTGATCATGTCCCCCTTTGGACTAACTATGTAAGAATGATTTTTTTAAAAAAATAAAAAAAAAAATCTCAGCTTATTTATCTAGCAACTCTAGGAAAAAGTTTGGGTTTGCTGCAAGCACTAGATGGTCATCAGAAACAAAGTGCTAATTATTTGGGTATCAATTGCCAAAATTCTAGCAATTGAGTTATTTTAAAATTCTTTAATAGAACCAAGCATCTCAAAATCGGCACTGTTCTTTTTACAACAGGAATCAATCAGACCTTTCCCTTTTTATCAGCTAAACAGAAATACTGTACTGCTGCTAGCCTAGCTTTATTTCTGGAGATATGCTGTAGCTCAAAATATCAAAAGAATATTATTCTTGATACTTTGACAGCAGCACAGCATTGCACATATATGTTCTGACTTCCACTTTGGGAGGGAACTATCTGAGTAGCAAAGCTTTATACAACGTAGGGATGGCAAAATGTGGCATGGTGTAAATTAAGTACGATTTCTGTAACACTTTTTAAATAGGCTTTAATATGAAATGAGAAGATTTTCTTTTGAGTTGTCACCTTTATGTTTAATTATTTGTGTTTTTTTTCCTGTCATTGTGAACGTATTCGTATTGCACAGAGAGACTTGGTAAGAGAGCCCTCCCATGGCTAACGCAAACCCTGCAAATTCCTTTGGTAGCAGCCAAACACTGGGTAGCTTAATGGATACAATGCCCACTTCAAATTTCAAAACAAGGCTAAACTGTGTGCATCTTATGCAAGTTGTTGTGTAGCTGTGGAAGGGAGCATAACTTGGACTATTGTGAATACAGGTATGTCCACAGATGTCTCCAAGCAGCCTCTACCACCAACAGCCACAATCAGTGACATGTTTTTTCACATTTCAGGTTTTTATGACCCTGCACCTTCTAATAGTAACCCATTCAGGCATGTTTTCAGTGTATCTGAGAAAGCAGTTTTGAATCTGAAAGCGTACGTTAAAATTACAATCATATAAATGTATACATTTCTGCTGCTAACTAAATACAAAACGTATGCCAAATCTGCCATCTGATGTGCAAACAAAATAGAAGAAAAAAAAGAACAAATCAGCAATATAATTTAGTTTAAAGGTAGCTGTCTCTGGGCTACATTTCTTGGTTTAGAGTCAGCTTATGAAACTCTTACATACATTGCTGAACTCATGGAAATAGATTCAAAGCCTTTATAGGCCTTACTCAAATGAGAGCTCACATACACATTGTGAAGGAAAGACGGGATGATTTTCTTATCTTATTCATAATTCTCCCGCAGTTCATAGATTTTCAGGATGGGTGCATGAGGTGGCCTGAGTTGGGAAGACTCAGTATCCTTCTTTCAAACATCCCAGATATGATGGGGGATGGGACCTGCTGACTCAGGTTTGCATAGGGTCTCCAACGGACTTTCTGACATACTACCATTTGGTAGGGGACAGAGAAAGGGGTTGGGTTTTGGTCAGCTAAAGCTAAGCAGTTATTTTGTTTAGTTATTCTGGATTTTTTTCCTCCCTAGGAACAGGAAAGACTGGTTGGCAACTATCAGCCAGTTAGCTGAAGCCAAAATATTAGCAGCAATTCAACTGTTTTTATTCCATAGTTTTCCTAACTAGTTGACATGGGAAAGGATAAGCCGCAGATGAAAACCAATGGATGACGGCTGGATGACATCACTCTTGGATCAATCTCAAGAGCAAGGTTTTACAGCATGATAAAACGAACACATCACTGGATAAACATCTGACTGCAAGTAATGCTTAATGGTCCCTGTTAAACCAGCAGGGAAGGATCAGCGATTAAAAAAAAAATAATAAAGCAATGGTTGGAAACACAAAAAACACCACCAAGAAAACAAAACAACAAAAAAAGAACCAATACAGATGGACACCAGTGATCTATACATACTGGGAAGTCTAATGAAATGTAAAATTTACTGACTGGGATAATGACTAATATTAATTCTCACAGAAACAGGGACTTGAGGTCAACATCAAGAATGCTTCTTTTCTGAAATGAAAGCACGTTACTGAGCTGCATTAGTAACAGCAACTTGCTTAAAAAAAAAAAAAATTCACAACCCCAAATTCAAAGTACCGTCCCATCTCTGATTAAGCTATAAACAGAGATCTAGATTCAAAGATCCATATTTTTAGAAGGAAAGAGGAAAAACCTAGTCATTTTTGGTGAAGAAATGAGGGATTTAAAAAGAGCCCCAGTCTAAGTAGCTAAAGAGTAAAGTAGCAACAGTTTTGTAACACAGTAAGGAAAATTCTGGTGGAATACTTGATAATTGTAAGAACAAACTATCCAAAGGTACAGTTTGGGGGAATTATGAGCTTTTGGTGATTTTTCAGGCCAGGCTAAACACCCATCTGTTACGGAGTGCTTAGAGATAATGAAGTTAATTCTGCCATAATCCCAGGAAATGGACTACAAAATCTGTCAGGCACCTTTCACACTGAATGCTTCTATGAAATACTTCACACATTATTTACATGGCAGGAAAAAAAAATATCTTGGGAGTCCTCAGTATTCTAAACGGGAAGTAACACAAGTGCAGACCACAGATAATATTGGTTCTTGTTCATCAAGACTAAGTAGTTTGTTTTATTGTCCCCATGTGACGTTTCTTTGGGTGGAAAAAGGGACAATTACAAGTGGATTAGGAAAGCGAGTGAATTGAATGAAGTACTATAAGTAGCACTCAGAAGGCAGGCCAATAATTTTGGCATCAATATAGAGCATGTAACATCAAGCAGCAAATGACCAAGCATTCTCTGCAGTCAGACTTTGATGTTGGAAGGTGGGTGGGCCCCCAAGTCGTCTCATGTTGCCTCATTGCATTTCCTTTAGAGCATTCCCCATCCTTAGCACATCCTATTCCCCAAACCAAGGGCTACTTCTTCCCTGGGCTCTGCTCAGTGGGGTTTTGACATCCTCTCTCCTCATTTTAATTCTCCCCCTCCCCCACTGAAATGTTTTCCCCCATTTTATTTTATGTGAAGGATGGGGACCATCCTGCCAGGTGGATATTCCCCAAGTCTCACAACTCTGCTCGAATGGTCTCTTATCAGGGTGCCCCTGAGCAGTGAGAGATCATAACTCATTTGAATGGGAAACAGTTGGGGGCTCACCACACTTCATCCTACAAGACTGTTGACACTGTTAGCAGCTGTTAGTGTCGCTCTCGTTTTTACCAACTGGGAGCATATCAAAATGTTACACGCACATTCAATGGGGTAGTCTCTCCTCTTTCAGTTTAATGGGAATTAAGCACACACATCAAGGGGAAAATACACTCCACAGTTGCTAAGTATTTTATATGTTCGTTTTCTAAACTTACTTGCTATGGGGGAAAAAAAGAATTCAAGTTTAAGTCATTCCAGGAAAAATCATGTTCCCTCAAAGCCAATTAATACCAGTAAAGGCATTATTTAGCTATGTAAAACTTTATTCCACAGCAGGGCAATTAAAATCACTGTACCACACTCTTTATTTAGGGAAACACAAAACCTTACAGCAATTTCTTGGTAATCTAGACAAAATGAGATCGGCAAGCTCCATCCAATTCCCAACAGACAACTGTCCACATTGCAAAAGTGTGAAAACTTTGCTGGCAGACTCATTTGGGAGGCCAAGAGTGGAATAGCCATGGGCTCTAGACATATGACCATACACAAATGGAGGAAGATGGAGATACCAGATCACTGCTTTCTATGAGATATAGCTTCTTGTCCTGAAAAGGAAGCGAGATCTTCAATACTAGCTTAAACTAGCATTTTTATGACACATTCATATAAGCACACGTCACTTGAAAATAAAACTATGTGGGACATCACCTACTATACATGTACTTTATTCCATATCAGGTGCTAGCAGCCACAACTTGTATATCTTGACTGCAGTTTTTGTTCCACATTTTGAAAATAAGGTTACAACTCTTCATTTCTGAAATCTTGGGTACCAGCAAGCAGTCAGGATAAGTAAGTTACACCAGTTGTGTCATTATTTGACTGTTTACACTTATGTACATGCTAGTGACAGGGAAAATGGTTTCATCAATGGATCGCCCAGGCTCTGGGGTGACTCTCAGCTCTGGAGTATTCAGATACTGTGATTTAAGATGTCACCACTGGCAGCTGTCACCCACCTCTAAACTTAACAGCAACAGGAATAATCTTGTGCCAGACCTTCAGCCGCTGCAATTCACAGCCCAGCATATTTCCTTAAACCACCTTCGTTGCTTAGTCAATGCATCTGTGTCCCAGAGTTACCCACCTGCCTGTGAATCACAGCAGCTGAAGACCTGGAGCCCGCTTACTCTTGGTGCCCCTGCAAAGGGGGCCTTTGGTTCAGGAGTGGACAAGCAGCTTCTGGTGACAGAAGCCCAACGTGCCGCCACTAGGACTACCACGCTGTGGCTACCACTACCACATCGTCCTTAGGATGCAGTCAGCACACAATCACATGTGCTGCAGCCAGTCAGTCTGAGTGTCCCAGGAGCAACCATCCCCATAGTGCTAGCACAATTAACAAATTCTCTTTTGGGACAGAATCTATTGCAAACATTATTCTAAACCATGAGCTCTCTCTGACCGGTCCCTTTCAGTAGATCTCAACACTCTCATTCATTGCAATGCTTAAAAAATTTGACCTAAATAAAATAGTTTACCATGGAGCAATGTTCTGACAGCTTGCAAGAATTATTTCTGATAACACATATGCAGGCATACACTCTCAGCCAAAAAATTATCTTTCATATCCCAAAGAAATGAAACCAAGTAAGCAAGTTGTATTCCTTTTTTCTGCAAAGAATTCTTCTTCCTTCATTCCCTGCTCTCTGCTCCTCCTTTTCCAGCTTTTTCTTTTTGAAATTAAAAGAACAGAAAAGAAAAATAAGAAGAGTGGTTAAGCTCTATTAGCCCTGAATTATTTAGTGACTACTGGTTTACGATGGTAAAAAAAATAGAAAATAAAATTATTGTGGGATGACCTTCCAGTCCTCAGACTACAGCTTGTGAGAAGTCAGAATGTATTTCCATATAAATTTTTAAATATGTACAGAAATTCATTCAAATTCTCATATAGAAATAGTAAATGCTTTAACAAAAATTTTTGAAAACAAAATTGTTTGGATTCAAAATGCTTCACTGGTTCCCCATGCTTCTGCAGGTTGTGACGTGATGAACCAGAGTTATTTGAAATGAAAGGAAGTGGTGTCACCACTGTGGGACCCAGTCTACCAGTTCTGCCACAGACTATGTTGAAGCTGCCTGTCTTCTTAGATGTTCATTTTAAAGAGAAGAAAAGAACCCACAGCAACAATACTGCAAGGAAAGGATTATTTTCTTTAGAGGCTAAAACATTTGGAATTCATGGAATCCACATAGAAACCAGGAAGATACTGCCTGAAGGAGAGCTCAGAAAAAAGATTCTTTATTTAAAATTATTTAAATGACTTATTAAAACACTCTTGACTAGTTTTTCTCATCCACCTTTTCAGACTGTGTATTCTCAGCAACTCTAAAAAGAAGAGCTGTATTCACCAAACAAACATCTGAGTCAAGTCAAAACATGAGCTTTGCAGCACTTCAGCCTCAGCTTAAAGTGTGGACTTCCCACCAACTGCTAAGAAGGAACTGTAGTGCCCTACCTACCAGCTCTTGTAGAGGCAAGATGTACAAGTTAGAGGGAATACCTTAGTTTAACAGAATGAGATTTACCAGTCACAGTCCTAGAAAAGACAACATCATCCAATCTAAAATAAGCACACGACTACACAAACTTCTTTCACAAAGGCTCAAGCTAAATTTAATATAACAGGAAACACACAGTTCTTCACTACTTTTGATAGACACACAACTTAGTGCTGCTGTTGGACTCCAATACTAGATGACAGCAGCTGCAGGAGGAAGATGAAGCACATCTTGATAAACACCTAGACTAATCCAACAGACTGTGCTTCAACCACAAAGCAGCATCTCTCAAATGCCTTGCTTTTTTACTTACTACAATGCATTGCAACTCAGTTCCTGCACTGTGGCTGCGTATCTTCATAATGCCATAACAGAAACCACTTGAACCCAAAGCAAACAGGGTTCTGCCATGCTCAGCCACCAAGCAAATGAGGAGTTAGCAGTTGCTCATTTTTTTCTCTTAGAGAAGAGAACACTACAGCATGGCAAAAGATACCATCCCAGAGCTCTGCTCTCCTCTCCTAATCATGACCTTAAGCTTGTTTCCACCCCATCGCTTCCTGCGTGCTGCCACCTCTCACTGTGAAGGCTACAGCTTCCCATCAGGTGTAGTTAAGTGGAGTGTTTCCCAGGAAGAAGGCACAAAACCAATAAAGTAATTAGTGACCAATTAAATTAATTAACACTGTTTACCTACAGGAGAAAGGCAAGCCTTAAACAATTAGCAGCAAGTTTATTTTTAAGAGTAAAAAAGCCTTTTGAAAACACCTTCTGAGTGACAATGTTTGTTT
Organism: Balaeniceps rex; assembly: GCA_013401315.1. Lineage (NCBI taxonomy): Eukaryota > Metazoa > Chordata > Aves > Pelecaniformes > Balaenicipitidae > Balaeniceps > Balaeniceps rex. Next base: position 32,102 of record VYZW01042902.1, on the reverse strand, counting down.
ATTGACAGCCATCCAGGTATTACATTTTTCTGTCTTCTCCTAACTCTTTTCAGATGTTGGGAGAGCAACTGGTCATTCAAGACAGAATATGCTTGACTCAAGCAAGGGAACCATTTTTCACAGTAGCAATGGTTTAGTGCTGTGATCTTTTGCACTGACTGTGAGATGATTTTAGGTAATGATTAGACATGCAGTCCTGCTGAGAGTTATGAATTATCAGCACCTGAGCAACAGCAGACTATTAACCCTTCTGTTTAGCTCCCCAAATGCAATACAAGAAAAATATTTCCCAGCCTTTAGAAAGTGTCTTGTCAGTGCACTACAAGTTTGCACACATTCTGTTATATCCTGGTGTTACCTTGGCACTAATGGGGAAAAATTCCTCTTCACAGAACAGAAACCAGAGACAAATATAAACTACATCTATCTCGTGTATGTAGCTGTCTATTAACATGCACACATTTCTGATCCCTTGCCCTCAGGGTGGGTGAGGACAGGAGAACAGACCAGGTCTCAGTAAGACCATTCTGTCTCAGCTCTGCACATAAAAACCACCAAGAGTAGAAGTGTGTGGCTCTTGCATTGGGGAAATTGTACAGATTTTTGCTGTACTCACATGAGACAGATAAACATGTAATACATTTCATGTAGACCACCAAACTTTAAAATTTTAGTTAGAACATGCATAGGACTGAAACCATTAACCCAAGGAATACTGAATTGAATCTCATTAAATAGAAAAGTTGTTAACATTTACACTCTTCAAGAATTTACACTCTTCAAGAATTTCCTTTTGTCTTCTACATTGAATTTAAAGTGTAGGGTCTAAAAACACATCATGGTGTCTCTGTTACGCACCCTTCTATTCTTTCCTGGTGTACCAAAACGTTATCTGGGTCCCTACAAGCAATTCCCTTAAATACACAGAGTGTGCCTAAAGGACCCCCAGACTTGAAAAGCCCACACAACAGATACTTCTTTCAAAATATGATCAGCAAATTCTCTCATATAACAAAAGATGAAACCAACTGAACACAGACTTTATTTTGCTGTGTATTCAGAGTATTATGGAGTAAGTGGGACAAATCTGATCTCTGCCTCACACCAGTCCAAGGGCATATATATTGTGCTCGTGACTTTAAAGAAGCATAAGACAGAAATTTGATTTCATGTCCATATATGTGTATACATAGACGATTTCTCCACAGTTGATAAACGATACCAGAATTAAGGACTCAAGTTTCTCCTCAGTACCTTTGTCTTGCTTTGACTCGTTTGCTTAAATTCTTTACAAAAATAGGATAATAGCGAAAACTGGTTTTGATAACTGCTGATCTAATTTCACCATAGAAGTGCATAAGATCTATCAGATGGCCATGTTAAGGGGCAGGGAGGGGGGAAGACACTTAGACTTCAATTTTAGAGATGAAGCAGTTCTAAAAGTATACAGATTTCTCAGCCCAAGAATGAAGACCACATTACCAGTATGCTTTTAGGGGAAGGGGACCACATAAATAATTACTCTATATCTAATATAACTGTTTTGACTAATTGTCATGAGACTGAACCTTTTTTCTTTCTTGGCTTTTCAACATGGAAGATATCTTGAGCCATATTTATTTTTGCTTTCAAATAAATTCTTAACTCTCATTATATTGATGGAAAAAATTAATAGGAATTTTCAAGAGTTTTTAAAATAGCTGAAACTTTGAACTTACAACTTTGAAATGATAAATTAAGTATTTCATAAAAAAGGATTCATAGCCTTTTCCTATCATCCCTGGGAATTTAAGGATATTAAATTAGTTAAAAAAGGTTTCCCTATTTTACTTCAGGAATATATAGATATAACGAAAAACTTCAAAATAAGTATCAAATATGTGGAACTAGCAGAACAAAATACCATACTCAGCCTATTTTTAGATAGGCCTTCCTAGAATATCCACATGTTAAAATAGTATGCAAAAAGTCCTGGAGAATTAGATTTTTAAATATTTTGAATAAAGAAGCATTTTACACAATAAAGATAATAAGACAGCACCCATGGGTCTTGATGTATATTAGTTTCTGTACAGTAAGGAATGATTTGAAAATTACTTGGTTTTCCTTGTTGAGATCAAAATAAGCTATAGACTGAAGTTTTGTCTTAAACTTCTGTGAATTCACACAGAGAAGCTGCTACTGTTCTTATTCAACCAGAGTTGTAAAAAAGAGTGGTATAGCAGGATCTAAACAGTGAGGATGTGTACAGGCACTGCCAGACCTCCAGCCAAATCCTTCCCACCTGAAATTGCCAACTGGAATGAAGTTTTGAATCCCCCTTCAAACACATAAATTCTGTTCATAGGAGCAATACAGCATTGTCATTTTCCACCTCAGCTGACCTCAACAACCTGTTAGCACGGAAATGTGCACAGACAGTATACACACTAAACAGGGGTCCTGTGAGTTGAGACCCAAGCTCAGTTCATTGCTCTTTCACAGGCCCTATCCTCCATCTTTCAATTAGTACTGCCTCAGTTTCTCCAGCTACCCAATAGGAGGAATTATACTTCCCTTTGGGGATGGATGCTGTGGTAAAAAAAATACTCTACAGATGCTCATCTACAACAGAAATGGCACCACAAGGATAGAAAGTTGTGTGGTTTCGCAGCCTTAGGCTTGGACTAGGGTGAGAACTTCTCATGGTCTGCCCCTACAGCTGACACTGGAGCCTCCTCTACCCTATTACGCCCTGTGGACTCTGAGGCGCATCTGGAAGAACATAGTCTTCTTCTGTTTTGAGGACAGGGCATCAAAGGCTGGAGGGGTCAAGTTCTGCTAGAGACAGAGCAGGCCTTACTACACTGTGCCAGCCAGGGGTATTTCAGACATCCAGCGTTCTTTCTATAACACGAGTGTTACCAGAAGCCAACCAGGGGCAGAGGTAGAAGAATAATAAAAAAAAATCTTGTCTGATATATGTTCTCTTCTGTTAGTTGTCTGGGTTGTCCTTCATTGGTCAGGCTACAAGAAGTTTTCTACGTAGTCAATGAGCTTGACCAAAAAGGGCCAAAATTCAGGGGTTTTTAAATCCACTACCTTCATTCAAGTGACTGTTTACACTAAAATTATTTTTGGCCCAATAGCTTGAATGGTTCTCATCTATTATTTTCATTCAGTCTTTCACTGAACTCAGTATTATTTCAGTAATGCTCTTGGTCTAATATCCTGACTTTCTTTGGTAATAGGGAACAAGAGACAACAAGTTCTTAGAAGGCGGCTATGTATATTCTAGGATTATAATTACTGCATTTGCGATATTAAAGAGATTCCAGTCCCTAAAGATCATGGATATCTGCCACATCTGTGTGGGCACATCAGAACTAGCTTTACACCAACCCTGGTCTATAGCCATGCAAAAACAGAGCTCTGCATGAGTTAACCGCTTGGCTGCTCAAGCAGTTTTGTGGATATACTAGAAAATTTAGCTTTTGTATACACAGGAATTGAGCATCATCACCTTACAATGGAAATACAAGAACAACAGTAGTGTTTTCTTACCTCTAACATTTAAAAATATTTTGAGGGACCACCACCCCCCACAAATAGTAAGGTAGTCTTTAAAATCTAAGGGATTTTAAAGGAATGGATATTCTTATTGAGTTACTTCATTTCATCTGTAAGTTTGGAGCTGGCCACGGTGAAATTGGTAGGAAAAACACTTTTTGAAGAAACAGATATAAAATAGGGAGAAAACCATAGTATCAGAAGAGTTTGGATTTGACCTGCTGTTTTTGAAGTCCAGGTGAGTTTCATTGTTAAGGTCAATGAAAATAACATCAGATCAGTCTTTTTGAAAAACCCACCTGCAAAGGAGAAATTCGGTACCCTGTTCACATGAAGTTTGTGAGCACAATTTTCAGTTAGTCAAACTGAATTTTAATAATAAATAGTATTTTTCTTCAGTGTTTCTTCCTGTATCATAACTACCTCTCTACAAATATTTCACCAGAAAGTATGGGACCTATTAACAATTTTTTTTTCCAGTGTGGCATTCAAGTAAGCCTTAGAAAGCCCCCAAAAGGGCATAATTCCAGCACTTAGTATTGCCAGAGCAATGCAGTAGAAACCTTAATCAGGGCTCTTACCCAGATTGAAATATATCCCGATTAAGCGACAATCCCATTTAAGCAAAGTTTTCCTGAACCGTCACTTAATGTAAACCAAATGTCCTCTGCAACTCCTTCCTCCTACTGAAGCATTTTGACCCTTAGCCACCATATTAACACCTCTAATTGTAACTGACAGGGCAATTTCCTGGTTGCCATCGTGCGAGACAAGGAGTGAACACTAGCCACAAGCAATTTATGACCTTTGACTGTCATATTAACGCTTTTAATTGTAACTGACAGGGCAGTTAGGCCAAAAAGTGTCCCAGCAAAGCAGTTCAGGCAGTTGTGAATGTCCCGCTAAAGCAAAGGAAGGAGCATCTGGTCATTAAGGTGGGGGGACTGATATGGAGAAAGAAGGGACAATACCTGAGGTTGGACGATCATCAAACTCCCTGTAATCATCACTGACTATTTTTTGCTTCAATTTACCATCATATTCTCTGCTAAAACCAGAACTACTTTTACTGAATGCATGGGATTTAGTTTTAACTTTTGAAGAGAGTTTCCCAAAACATTTGAATAAAAAATATTTTCAGGATTCCCCCCCAATGACATGATTTTTAACTTCAACAAATGTCACGTTCTTTGATGAAAAAGGCAGTTCCTCAGCATTTCGTGTTTGAAAGCATGAACGTTTTCACATTGTTTAAATAAAAACAACTATCTAGAGTCTTAGAAAGTATGTAAAGTTAATGCACCTCTGGACAACAGCTGCTGAAGCATTCTATAACATGAGACTAAATAAGGAAAAGGTTATCTCAAGTAGAATAGAGGGGAGTGCTGTGGGTGACTCATATTCACTTTTGGTAAGCTGGCCTCCTCTAGAGGGTGAAATATCGTACTCACAAACATTTGAGCAGGTCTGATATCATTCAGCAGCAGGTAAGGGCGATAATCAGATGCTAGAAAGTGATGCCGTGAAAAAGGTATCAAAAGATTCTCCCTTATTTATAGTCCTACATGCATAAATGCCGATCATTAAATTTGAGAATTTGGTCATATTTGTTTGATCTGACCTATGGATGGGTCATATTCAGCTAAGGTAAAGCTACTGGATACTTCCTTATTACAATCTATCAATCCTTTTTCCTTCTAAGGAAGAAATAAAGAATGACTGCTAACCTGAAACCTGGACAAAGCCTGTGAGAATAATGTAGAAGCTATTTTCAGTTTTACATATCGTGTCAAATCACCCAAACAACTTTGTTAATTTCCAAGCACTTTCTAGCTGTCCAAGACTCCCCTTCCCACTGTGTCCCTCAAGAAAAAAAGGGAGAAATTCACATTAAATCTAGAAAAACTGAATAGCCAAAGTGTTACCAAACACAGAAAGTCAGAAAATTGAACAGTTGAAAGAGATTCTAGTCCAAAGGTGCATTTCCATGAATGCTTCTTTTGGCAGCAAAGCTAGCTTACCCCCTACATTCATCATCTTGTTCACAGAGCAGCCCTACAAAGAGCATGTCAGCTTAACTGAGAAGGAAACTACACATTATAGACAACATAATACCTTGCAGACACCAGTACAGGAAGATCTTCCTTCCCTTCTTTCTTTCAACTACCATTCCTCCTCCAGGCTTGACCTGACCCTTCCCATGTGCCAGCAGGAATACGTCTCTGCTGAGCCAATTCACCTCAGCACCTCCTGCAAAAACACACAGATGCTTTTTGGTGGGATTACTTTTCTGCCAGCTTAGTGAGTTGAATCAGCTCAAGTTCCCCTGAGAGGGGGAGGGCTGCATGGCCATCAGAGGGGAGACAGGGGAAGGAGGGATACAAGCTCTCCCTTTTGGAGACACTGCAACAGATTTAGGGTTAGCCAAGCTCAAAGAATAATGTCCAACTTCATCCTGAAAGGCAGTTACAGAGAGACCATTGTCGAGAAAAGACATACATAGCATTGCATCCTCCGTTAGGGTATGTTTCATTGTTATTGTTACAAGATTTCATATATTATCTTAACATTACCATAAATGTCTTTTTATTATTTGTAAAGTACTCAAGTAACAAAGAAGCCTGTGTCTTATTTTCAGAAATGCCTTATGATGATCTTCACAGCAACATACAATCTTTCAGTGACTCCTTCTAATGGGTCTTCAGTGCCCTTGACCATGTTTACCAGCTCAGAAGTGATCATAAATGAGAAGTGGATTTGTGCTCTTTCAAATCTCTTGACATAAGAAGTAGACCCAGACTGTCTCCTGCAGACCCTCTACTTAATGCTGCTTCCTAAATATCTGTTCATGGTTTAAGACACACTGTTATATTTTAAAAACCATTTAGACTACATAACTTCATGAATACAATTGAATGAGGCAGAAGAACTTGTAGTAACATACATCACAACAGAGAAAAGATATTTATTAAGGCTTCTTCTTGACCTTGATTTTGATCCGATTCTGACTGTTGACATTCAGGTGCTTCCACTTTGCAATGCACTCTCTCATTTAAGGATAAATGGGATGTTGGTACATGAGCCTCAAGCTCAGCCTAGCTTTAAGCAGCATAGTTTTGCACTGGTGCAGCTTCTTAACAGTGGTTAGAATTGGGGAAAAGAAAAAATTCACATCTCCTCCAGCTAACACACTGATAAGGCCAGAGCTCTCAGCCATGTAGCATGAAAATTAGCAACAAACTATGCAGGGAAGATCAAACCTGGGTTTTTTTAGTAATTAAAATTATGAGCAGAAAAGAATTTGAGGGGAGGATAACCACAAATATTCACCTGTTACTGAAGCCTTTGCTGTGATCAGAGAAAGCAAATAACAAGGAAGCCCCCATCATTGATAACATTTTCTACAAAATATCTATCAGTAAATCTAATATGCGCCTACCTATCTTCCTTTAGATGGTTTCAGCTGAGTTCCCTCTTGATCCAGATATCACTTTCTAAAAAAGCCATTAAAAAAAAAAAACCACTATTCCTTTCCATCAATAGCACAACAGACTATCAGATTAGAAAAAAGAAAGTCAGAAGGAGTTATAATGCAAATTGAGATGAAAAGTACTATACCTCACCTTTCTCTGTCCTTTCTTATTAGCCAAAATCTTCTGCTTTATTGCTTGTATTTAGACACATACATCTGTACATAGGCTCCTAATTTTCTGATTGCTGTATGAGTGTATGATAGTAATTTAATTAAGAATTTAATAGCACCTTTGAAAAAAATGGTGTTCTTAGGAACCTAAACCTGATTCAAGGTTTTAGGTAAGGTTTATTCAAGGTAAACCTGATTCAAGTCCCTAATGTCAGGCAAATCTTTCTGTCTCTGCGTTATTGCTTGAGAGAACATAAACAAACTATTACACACAACTGTTTGACAAGGACATACTCTAAATTGCTACCTGCTTAATAAGCCTCTATGGAGATCCTAAGCTGTTTCAGATGAGAGTAGATGTTTGATCAGATGCATGAAGGTTATTTTAAGCAAGCATGCAACTATCTTGTCTGGTCTTTCAACAGCTAGATACTTCTACAAAGATCCATGGGAATAGGGGGAATTCTACTTTAGTAGACTTTGCAAGGGTCCTGCAGGACTTGCTAAGAATGCTAAATAAACAAGGTCTCTCATTCCACCCAGCCACAAAGAGCTAACAAGCCCCCGCACCCCCCTCCCTGTCCTCCGGCGGGCTATACCTCCCACCGGCAGCCCACACTCATCAATACACAGGAGCCCCAGATATCACACACCAGACCCTGCTGTGATGAGCAAACACCAATCAACAGCCCCATTAGCCTCCAGAGGACAGTATGGTTTGTTTACAGTAAATACTAGAGCACTGCCAGTGGAGGGCTGCACAGGAAATGCTGAGGAGGGTTTTCCCTCTTCTGTTTCAGGCCCATTTGGAAGTTCGGGGTTTGCGTGCACGGGAGCCCTGGGTATTGTTTTCGTCTCTTGAAAAAAGAAAACAAGACTGATGAAAATGCAATCATTAAAAATTAACGGCAATTTAGGATTTTTTTGTTAAAGAGCCTTCAATCAAAATAACTACCTTTTCAAAAGCAAGTAACTTACGAACAATATACAGCATTTTACATGGGATTATCAAGGGAGAGTGCTAACCTTCATTAACTAACCATTACCCAGCTTTATTCAGATGCTTGGTATTGTTCTCCAGCCCTTCAACACTTTGCTGTAACATGTACTAAGTGCACTGGAATCACTAAGTTTTTCTTCCAGAACTGGCAGACAGTGGAAGGGATTTGAGCGAATGCTACAGCTTACGGAAAAGAGCAAGATGTTGGGAGAGGTTTAGGGAGAAGATCCAAGAAAGTTTGAAATCCACCATGTGTGCTCTTACCAGCTTACTGGCACATCAGGGTGACTGCTCCTCTCCAAGACACCAAGGGGGAAAGATTGCTTCCTCCTCTGCATACGCTTGGCATACAGCCCAGTGACTCTGCTCTGTTTGGAGACTGGATTCTCTTCTGACCCTTTGTTAACAAAGACAATATAATTTATTATTCATACATATCTGTAGTCGGAAGACGTGCACTGCAAGTAGCTGATCTCATTCTTTGCTCAAGCAACACGTGACTCGGACATCGTTCTAATGTTGCTCTTTTCCTTGGAAGCAAGGATTAAATTGAAAGGAAAGTCTTAGTGCCCTGGCAGAAATTAACTTGAGCTTGAGCTCATGGTGGGGAATTGAGTTTCTTATCTTGTGGGGCTGAGGTGAGCTGAAGGATGAAATGGTAGCTGAAGGATGACTACTAAAGAAATCTCCAGAGTGGCTAAGTACATGGGAAAAGGTATGGGGAAACAATTAGGGCAATGGAAACAAAGCTGTACATTTGCTAGTAATTTTTCACAATAAAGAACCAGCAAATAACTTGCGCAAGGTGCCCATTACGTGTCATATTTATCTTACTAATATGCTGACAAATTCTTCCTAGCATGACTCAATGAAGTTTCTATGCAGGACGTGCACCAGTTTCTTCTGAAATCCCTAAAAGCTCTGAATCAACTGCCAGGCATGTTTGTAACACTTCAAATGAGCCCCTCTCATCACCTCAAAAGAATGCTTAATTTCCAAAGGCAGGGTGGTGGTGGTGGTGGGTGGTGTCTTTATTACAGTTAACCAAACAACAAATTACATGTCAGCAACTACATGACCACAGCATTCAGATGTCAGAAAATAACTGAACAGAAGCATTCAAATTTCAAAACTAATTTTCAAGATGTTTCAACATTTTGGTACATATTTATCTCTATAACCCCTGGCTGCTAGACACTTTTCCAAGTAACATTTATAATGCATTCAAAACCCTGTATATTTGAGTACATCCGCAGAAGCAGTTTTAAGACACAGTAATACAATGATAAATAGACAAATGTTACATGGTAAAATGTTTATAGAAACTGGATTGAAAGAGCTTCTCGGTGGTTACACCTCTTCATCCACCCTTCCATTAACTTAATTAAGCTAACCCGTAGGCTTACAAACCTGGGGGACTTAGAGAACTTGATCTGAAAAGAAAAATAAAGGGTTTAATCACCAGGCCAGGTTTTCCAAGTTGTCATGGCTCTAGTGTTTTTACCCTGCACGCTTATATAAACCCAAACTTCCATTACTTGCCTGAGAGTCTCAGATCAATATTATAGATAAAGGTAAAGCTTAAGGTAAACGATTACCCTATAAGATGATGGGAATAGTAATTTTAGTGAACATCAAACACATTAGGATACAGTAAGCTTGCACAGACATAATAAATTCATCAGCTATTTCTGCTGATTGATTTGTATTCCAGTTTAATTAGCCATGAAAGAGTCAATTTTTTTCTGAAACCTTCCCTCCCCCCCTTTTTTGTTACAGATCACTGCCACAAAGGATAATCCCCAGCTGTCAAGTTAAGGAAATTTAAAAGATAGGTTCTAAAAAATCGTTACTAGTCATGAATTCATTTTCATATAGACTGGTTATACTTACTTCCCAATGACTTTGGTTGGAAAATCACATCTGAAAATAAACTGATGCCCTTAAACTATTGTTTTAAAATTGGCTTTAAAATACTTTGCAAGCAGAGTGGCTTGATATGGTGGAGATAACGACATGTAGAAAGGCAGAGGTGCTGTGGAGTGGCACAAAACCTGTAACCTGGCTGTTGCTTAACTTTCAGCAAACAACTTTAAATAACACAAAATGAGCACTGTATATTTGTATGGCATAATAAAGGACAAAAGCATTTGTCTTAAAGAGACTACGTTGTTCCTGAAAAATAAATGAACAAACCAGTGCCACAAATGAGTTCAGAAAATTCACAAAGAGTATCCATGTTTGTTTTAACTTGCCACTACAAAAGAAGAGGCAGGGAACAATAGTGAGGTCCAGCTGTTGTTTTTCTTAAAGAAGTCCCAGCTCCCCATGCAGAGAAACTACACTTTAGATGAGCTGGCTGAGACAAATGTTCTGTCTACACATTAAATGGCAGCTGGTTATTAAATGACTCCCAATAGGATGAGCACTTTCTATTGACAATAAGGTAATATAAGGACCATGCAGAGCAATCAGGATGGGAATGTGAATGAAAAATCTTTAATCTGAAATTACAGCTGTCAGGGTTATATTATAAAACATGAAAGTTGCATCTGCACTTAGAATTAATGTGTCCCAAAAGCCAAGTTTCTCATAAAGTGCATCTTGCAGATACATCTTTTATAAATAGACTACTGGTCTTCCATAAATCAAACCGAACTGTAGCCTATACTAAGGAATTAAAAGGGTCATCTCTTCTGGGGTTGGAATTTGTTGAACAGTATTTGGGAAAAATGAACATTGATTTACAAAGTCCAACGGACACTGGTAGTAGTATTACTTTCTAACGATATTCACTGACTCCAATGTGTCAAACAAATTACTTCAGTTCTTTTATTACCAGCCTCAATGTGTAAAAGCATCTTTTTCAAAAAAGAAAACATTTTCAGAAGAGGCACTATTTAACAATCTGAGTTAATAAAGTGTTGAACAAACAAATATGGTACTTTTTATTTGCACATAGTTCAGACAAACGGGGTAAGCTCCATGCATGGGCATGCTAAGCCTAGTTTGATGGAACCAGTTTAAGATCAGACATATGGCAAAATTAGATACCTGCTCTATTCCATGGCCCCATAGCTCACGAGGATCACTTCAGTTCATTTCCCATGAAAGGGCATAGGCTGAGTCTTTGCATACATTTTGTGACAGCTCATCTTGTGATCAAGAGGGAGTCATATTTATATATTTGGTGATAACCTGTGTTTTGATCACTTCAGTAAGTCAGTATTAAAAGGTCCCCAAAGTCAAATTGCCACTCAGAAATTATTTAATGGTTTGTGATAACAACCCCACCTTTGATACTAGTCCAGTGTATATGGTAACAGGTGATGGAAATTAGCTGGGAAGATTGGCTACAGCTAACAAAAGCTTTAAAACCAATAACCATAATGATGAATATTACGAAAAAGATGTATGCCCACTACTATGGTCTTCATACAGACAATTTGTCAAATGAAGCTCTGTAACAAATATGGGCCTAAAAGTAGAATTCCAGTGTACCTATATTCTCTCCCTCTCAATTGGGGTTTGGGCAATGGTTTGGTGGAGAATGAGAGATCACGGGCTTTGTAGTCCCTCTGTTCTCATTAACCAAGTCCTCTGCACTCCTGAGAAAGTTAAGGGGCTCAAGTCTAAACATTTGACTCAACTTCCACCTAAAAGCCAATTTATTACCATTTAAGTTCTTCCTGCCTTCTTATGCCCCACCCAAAATGCTGTCAAGGTGCAAGAGCTAAATCCGCTGCAATGATTCTGCTTCTTCCCCTGGAAGGAGACAGCATACTGCATGCCAGCATTAACAGACCCCATTGGGTAACTGAGATTAAAAAAAAAAAAAAAAAAACAAAAAAGAGCATTTCATTGACGATAAATTATAAATCACCAATAAAAATTAAGATCGGCTATATGTGCTATGAAGGGATTATACAAAAAAAATTAATTAACTTTACATAAACAACTCTTTGTATTCAGATATAAAGTATATATTATTTTCCCTCAATAGGAATACAGTGGATACTTTCAGATTGACTGATGAACTTTTAGAACGTAGTTGCAGAAATCAGTCTCCTGATTGCAAATGAAGAGATCCACCATTTGTGTGATATCATAATACTAAAAATCAGGTTCCATAAGCCTGAAGTTGATGATTAACGGAAAGAAATAACTAAAACATTTTAGAATAGCAAATTAAAAGTTACTTGTGACTTCCCTGCAGCTTAATTAATGAGAGTAGGCATATCATTCTGAAATTAACTCTGAATTCAACCAGGAGCTTTTTCCTCCCCACCTCACTGCATTCAGAAGGTTGCTTATATGTTTTCTGGCATCATACAGAAATCCCAAGCCTTTAGGGTGTGGTAAACAAAATTCTGAAAAAGAACCCTGAAGAAACAGGCAACAAAAGGCTCCAAAATTCCGTTTTTCAGAAGTTAATTTGCTTGTACATTTTCAAAGCTACAGTATTTTTCTCTTCACATTCCAAATTATTTTATAGTGTCTCTCAGCTTTGTTAAACTTATCACATTTCACCCTTGAAGTGTCTCAGACCAGGGTGTTGAGTTCCCTCTAGGTATCAGCTGAAAAGTATATTAGCATCTGTGCTGCAGGCGCATATAATCATTTTCATTTGTCAAACATTTCTCCGATAACTCTTCCTGAGACTCAGCCTAGAATAATGTGGAACAACATCTGTGAATCTAACTTTGAAGGAAGAAATCATATTTGATAAAGAAATTAAGTTGCCTTAAAAACACAAGGAAACAATTTCAGGCTTATTATAGAGATTGACAGAGATCAATGAAGAAAGACAAAAATATTTTTAAGAGTTCCAACCAAACAAATGAAGATATTAAGTTATCAAAGTCAGTAAACTAACACAGTCCTCCTAAAAACAGGTACAAAAAAATTCCATATAATTTCATAGTTCAGTCAGTTCCCTATGAAAAGTGGCTGAGGAAACCAACAAAGATACTAATTCATTACCCAGTCTCCGGGTATGAATTTAGTCAAGGACAGGCAGCCCTGAGCATCCTTCCTATTTACAGTGAACAACAACAACCAAAAAATCCACAAAATTGAAGATGAAAAGCAGAGAAGGCACACGTGCATCTGAGTTTTGTTACCTGGCCCATTTATTTGTCTTATCTATCTGGGAGGTCTTGTCTTTTAAAGATTTTAAGCTCTTCAGAGTGGAGGCCATCATTAGCTTATATGTTTGCTCCGTGTCTAGCATAGGAGAGTAAGATTGGCTGACAGCTCTAGGCCACAAATACAATTAGGATTTCAATAAAGAGTCAATTTGGGTTTGTAACCAGACTCATGTGAAAGGGTGCTGCAGTAGTGATACCTCTATAACAGACAGGGAAGCAAAGACAGAGTCTTTCATACTTTTGGAATAACTTAGGAATGATTTGCAAGAGCAAAGAGAAAAAAATGCAGCAGAAAAAGCCTTAAGACAGCTAAAACAAACAAACAAACTTGAAGCTCTGTGAATGAATACAATTTTTTCACCTAGCTAGTTTCTTTGATTCACAAGCACAGCTGTATTCAGCATGATCAGAAATCCGTGAAACAGTTAAATAAAAAAGGTAGCACTGCTTTCTTGAGAGGAGCATCAGCCCTGTCTGAAAATTAAAAATCTTACACGTATGGAAAAAAACACAACTCCGAACAACTAAAACCTCCAGGGTGTAGCTTCCTGTATCTCCATTAAAGCAGAATAAATATCTCAGATTATGGTGTCCAGCCTTGCATCATATATGCCCTTTCTGAGACGCTCTGTGAATGCTACTTTGGGCCATTAGGTCATGTTTTCAAGGCTTCATGCCATTACTCCTTTTAGATGATGATAAAGCTTTGTTCTACCAACATTTTAAGCACTGGAATTATCTTCCAAGAACTTTGAAGCACAAAGAGAAAGGCATGTAACTGTAATTTGTAAATCTCTTGACGGTAGGATATGTAACTGAGCACTTCCAACCAGGAGAAGTGGTCCCACACGCATTTAAGATGTCAGGCAAACCTTACTAATTCTCTATTCCACTTGAAACAAAACTGCAGACAATTTGTTTGCTCTCTGTAACAAATGCTATCACACAGTTGAAATATCAAAGTGCTCTTTGCATCTGAGGCATAGCTTCTTTGGACACAATGTTTCCCACCCAAACAAGCGGACATGTTTTTATCTTAATCGGAAAACGAGGGCCAGAAGTCCCACAGTGGGAAATATGCCAGACAAATAAATTACACAGCAAATGCAAACGAGCTCTTCCCTGTCTACATCTAAAGGCTAGCTGTTGTCTATTAGTAGTTGATTCAGCCAATCTCTGGTCTGAGGAAGAGAGAAGGAACGGAAAAGAGGCAGGAGCAAGGGCTGATGCCCCAGCAATGAGCATAGCATTGTACCGCTCATTGAATGAAAAATCCAGACAATTTCTAAACTGAATTAGTTTGATAAAATTGAATTCCTTGTGAACCGAGAGGTGTATCGTCAAAATGAGATCTGGCTCTGAAGTACAGCGTATGGATACAACAGAATAGATTTTGCCACGATAAGTCTGGACTTTGAAGATGAACCTCTAGCCAGAGAAAACATTACTGCCTGCCTTATTCATGGTATCCCTTTTGTCCAGGAAAATAAGTCTGCCTTTAAGTAATATTGCACAATTCTGGCAAGAAGTACTTCCTAAAAGAACAGATTTTCAACTTTAAAGAGCTTCTATTATCCTTCAAGGCGAACATTTTTGAAACAACTTTCCCAACGTTTCCTTAGTCTTAGACTAAATAAGTCAAAAGCTAAAACTTTTAGTGCATGTGACAAATCTGTAGCTCCTAAATCTGCCTGCCTGCCCCTGGCATCTTGACTTTCTTCCTTGACCACGGTGCAACCAGAAACAGAAGCTGCAGCTGGCTCTGGTGCAAAGGCATTGCCCATTGCCTGCCAGCTCCGGGGCTGCTCAGCGCTTCCAGAGAACCCCAGCCAGGTGACTTTTTTTTCTTTAAAATCAGATTCCCAGAGTGTTCGGTAAGAGGCTCCCTAGCTCTGAGCACTGTCATGGAAAAAAGGAAAGCAGCTGTCGCACTCTCAGACAACGAGCCCAGACGGCCAGCGTAGCAGCACCCCAGCAGATATGCTTTACAAAGGGAAACAGGGCTCCATTTTCCCCCTCTCGCCTCTCCCGCTGTTCAAGAGGCGCTCACATGGAAGCGCAGGAAGAAGGGCTGCCAGGGCAGAGCAGGGGAGGCAAGATGCCACCATGGTTTTGCTGCAAATATTTAAAAAATGACCTGTCTGAGAAAAGGGTTCCTACTTGGATCGATATTTATAAATAAAGTTGCGCAGCCCTCCCTGGCACACTAACCGTATTTTCCACACTGGCATATATTGCATTTGGAAAGTAATTGTTCTGGATATCTTTTTCCCAGAAAAGTATGCCAAAAATCTTAAATACATTCAATGTCATCTTAATGTGAACCAAGTTAATCCTGTGAAGTTATTGTTATTGTTTCAATTATATGAAACAAACTACTGTACGGGACTAAATTACCAAGAAAATCAATTACAATCTAATCAATACAATCAAATTTGTATTACAATTCATACTTTAAATCACAAAATGTTCTCTCATGAGCTTCAGCTTATTTTCTAAAAAGGGTTGACATGGCATTTTGTCTTGTATTCGAAAGCTATCTTTTCCTATTAATTTGCTTTGAACAAACAAGCAAAAGATGAAGAAAATCAAAAGGAAGTTCTTGCTCATGCTTCTCCCACACGTCTTCAGCTGTGTGTGCAAGCAGTTAAAACATGCAAATGCAGTTTGGAGGAAATTCGACATCTCTATTATAGATGAAAGGTAAACAAAAGCAGATGAAGGATTAGTGCAATTCTAAATTTAAGATATTGCTCTCAGTGACTTATAATAAAGTGGTGTTGCATACGGTGGCATGTTTTAGATGACATTTCAATTGTACAAGCAATTTGCATTCTATCTGACATTAAATAACGTTCTCATTATTATGAATTCTGGCAGCATCCCCGTCTCCACAGCATAAAGATATGAACTACGAGGCACATCTTAATGAAGGGAGTAAGTTTTCCTGTCAATCTGAAATGCGAGACAAGGCTGTACCTGGGCTAAACCTCCGGTAACATTATTGTGAGTTGCCCACTTCTGACATAGTACAAATCTTCAGCTAAAGCGTTCTTCTTATTAAATAAAGATCTATAACTGAACACATGTATCTGTAATATCACTACAATCCAAAGAAAATTAAAAGACAGATTATGTCCAGGATATTACATGCACCACCACAGAGCACTGCGAGAATCTGGTATGATCCTGTTGCTAAGATACCTGGCTAATGCCACGGAAACAAGCCCTTCGTACTAATCTAGCACAATCCATGCATGCTTCCACATATTTTGGCAGGGGAAAGTAGGAGTCCACTGACAATGGCTTGGGATATTGCTAGCCAGCGCTCCTGAATTTATACATTTTTTATCTCTTGCTGGTAAGCTTCAGCAATCTGAGTGAAATAAGAAATGTAACACTCTGTTAATGGCATTTGGTTGCTTTATGCCATTTAAAACAAGTAAGATTACTTTTTATCCTCCTGCATAGTCAATAAAAGTTGCTTAAAAAGGTAATTATTTAAGTGCTTTTGGTTGCAAAATTGCGCTGCTTCCAAAAATGACTGCCCTTAATCTTTGTGATTTATGCTGTAATATGCACATAAATGACTAACTGCATTTGCTGTCTCCATTGCTGTCTTCAAGGAGACTCTAATACAACAGTTTCCTTGGGTGCATACTGAATAAGCAATTGGAAGAATAATGTGGAATTATTTTAACACAAATAACTTACAAGTCTGTACTATTTAAAACTGCTTTGCAGCTCTAAGCCCGCCAGTAGCTCTTTGCCCAATAGACTAAAAAAAGAGCAAGGAAAAAGGAGAGGGGGAAAAAAAAAAGAAATAAAACAAACAAAAAAAAGCTAAGACTAGTCATTCCATGATGTGAGTAAAAATCTTACATGAAAGAAAACTGCTTCATCAAACAGCCTGGCTAGACTGAGAACTTATGGTCAAGCAACGTAAGTGTTACACCTACCCTTTTTAAATATGAGACGTGTCTTCACTGATGAAAAAGTATGCTAATAAAATGTTTCTACTGTAAATCCAACAAGAATTAAAAAAAAGGAAATTAAATGCACTCCCTGTCTTTTTTTGCAACGTGATCTCTCCTAAGCATCAGTGACAGTAGCTCTGTTGAGCTCAAGTTATGATAACAATAACTTTTGCAGATGTTCGTAGCTGTCAAGTATTATTCACTAAAATGTCAGAAGATGTGATAAAAAGTAAAAACAGAAGAATTCCTCTGTAGTAATCAGTTGAAGTCAGGAAGGCAGAGGTCACACATTAATCTCTAACTATAAAACAGTGAGCTGTAGAGGAATAATGGAAATATTATATTAAAACAAGCAAGCAATTGTGCATGTGTGTGCATGCCTATATGTACATGAATACGTGAAAGAAAGATGCTTATATTTCCACACTACATTTGCTTCCAATTCATTCATATTACAGACCCAATGTATTTTTTTCCAAAAGGAACACATGCATCTCAGATAGCAGCACCTAGAAACTGTGTTATTTTTATTCACTTTTTAAAAATTCGTTTTGTTTTGTTTTATTTTTTTTAAATTGTTTTCCACTCCACAGACTCCCAAGGTCATTTTGCAGTCTTTCTCTGGCAAGGGACCTTATGGATTTCCAGCATCATTGACAGGGTTATGACAATTGCATGTCATGCCATACTCTCTAGTACTGTTAGAAACAAACATTACTCTCATTGATATAGGCCATATAAGATGCAAAAAAACAATGTATGGACAAATGTCTGTTCCTTTATTCAGAATGCTTTATATCTTTTGAAGTCCTCTGGGACTTTGTTGTAGTAAAACTATTTCTGAATAACTACCTTAGGGCAGCATACAAGGGTAACTGTATTATAAAACAGGAGATTGTTCATGACAAAGAAGAAATAAATCAATAACAGGTGCAAGTATCTCAGAAACTGTTACTTCAACATAAATTGTCCCTGTAAGAAGGACAGAAAAATGTTTTTACAAACCTTTTACTTTTTTCAATTCTCACTGGAATCCAAGTCAGAAGAGAAAATGGCTGTTTGCTTAGAATAAAGTGTCTGAGCTATCTATGTGAACCTGACTGTAATGGCAAAGGATGGTGCGGATCAATATCCATCTTCTTCATTCCTGAAGTAATAACTTTCAATAGGAAAATCTATTTACTTTTACTTACCTTTATTTTATTTCATTTTGCTTTAAAGAAGTCCATTCCAGAGGGAGGGTTTAGATTGCAAACAGCAGTTAACAAACTGATGATGTAACTAAGGACTATAGGCCAGTAGGCACGTTACCATTCCCTGCAGCCATTGGTTAAGGTTAAGAAGAAACACATTTACTTGGAAAATGTATTTATTATATAAACAATGAGTATTACAAGCCATTTAACACATACAACCTCCCTACGTATAGTGCATTTTGGAAAGGTCAATCAGAACCAAAGGGTAATTTGTCTAATCCTTATTTACAACGTGCCCAGAACTGGCCAAGCCTCTCCCACAGAAGTGAACGCTCCCAGGAACATCGTGGCCCCAAACAGCTCCCTTTCCAGCCCCTTGCCCATGGCAGCCTACCCGACCTCGGGCACTGACATAGCCTTTTCCTGGGAGCTGCTGGCCACCAAAGCCAGCTCGCAGCATCGTACGAAAGAAAGTCTGCCACATGCAACTGGCCAGCATAAAATCATTTTTTTCCCCTCAAAACGCAGGGGTGGATCCCACGGATCCTCTGGACAAACTTCTCAGGTCCACACATTTTCAAAAAAGGCAAATGAAATGGGAAAAGAGGGAGAGAAAGACAAAACAAATGTGTATTTTCCACTTAGATGAACTCACTTTCAACAAATTTGCATTCTAAGAATAAATCATAAGGCTGATATGACCTTTAATGTTATAGTGTTCATATCAATCAAAACAGTATGTTTATTTACTTTTCTCTCTACCTTCCAACTGACTGTCAGGAATAAAACAAAACTTTATGGCAGCACTTCTGGCATCACCTGACATTTTCTATTATTGGGGGGGGGTATTTTAATTAGGCACTAAAACGGTGTATCAGATAGCATGGCATCTTTCTAGTAAATACTGTTTTCAAGCTTCATTATCTAGAGCACAGTTTTAAATTCAGTTAAGCTGAAGCTCATTAGAAATTTAAAATATTTAAAAGTACATTTATGTTTTCTGCAGTCACTGCTTTCCCTCCCTACTGCTAAAATCACCTAAACCAAAATTAAATCAAGACTGCAATTTACCCCTTGCTTAATATTTACAAGCAACCATCTGTCTTTCCATAATACAGATTTTTGTGACTGTGGTAGCAACAGCATCCCTCACTATTCACAACCATGTCAATATCAAAGTCCAAATAAAAGAGACTGCAAGAGAGACTAGAAAGACAACACTTTATTCACACTGCGAATTTTATTAATAATAATTGCTAATTAATTTTAACTGAAGAAGCAGTGCAAAACCCCATGTCTGAATTCCAGGTTCTTACATAAATCTCAGAGCACTCACAGTGTGTATTTGTAACTAAGAAAGAGATCACCAGCATTAAAACCCTGCTTATATCAACTGCAAGATGGGAAATAAATTAGAGACTCTACTCTCTTTAGAATTTGAGGGGAAACATATACTAATATAGATGTAACCTGGTAAGACAATTAATTGCAAAGTAAAATTTGGAGAATACTAAGGATAAGCAAGATTTCATTGTCACTAATGTCTGCATATTTATTGGAAAGCAGATTGTGTGAGCGTGTGTGCAATGAATAAATGAACCCTTAATTGTATGATTTTCCATGTAGGTTATACAAGTAGAGTCTTCATTTTTACATCTTTATTTTCTCTGTTATCAGGATAACAGGGGAAAAAAAAAAAAGAAATACAACCACATACAGAAGTATTACTGCATATGTCGCTGGAACACAGAAGACAACTATTGAAGCTAAGCAGAAGCCCCAATAAATCTGAGAAAAGCCATTGACAATTTTATAAAAAATAAAAAATAGTTTCAGTTGTTAAAAGGCACCCAGGGATTAGAAAAAATACTCAGGGTCTTAAAGATTTTAGAAGGTTGCTGGTTTTGGGTCTTGAAGACAGTAATTTTTATTCATTGGTTTTTACCTGCAACAAATTTTGTTATGAAATTTCATCCACCATTTTATTTCTCTTAATATTGAGCTGAAACTCAAAATAATTGAAACAAGGTAGAGGCATCAGGAATTAATTAAGGTTATTGCAGGAAAATCACAATATGTAATCAATGTTTCTGAGCTTAAGTAGCCCAGGTAAAGGATTAGTGCTGTTGTACAGAAGGAGCTGTGTTACAGTAAAACACAGATGAAATACCTACTAGGGTAAGTAGTAAGTTAGAGGCTTTAGACATAATTATGCTATATATAATTTAAAGCTCAACTTCAAAGCAAGTAAGTGCTATTAATTATCCTCTACCCAACACAGCTCTTAAAATGTCAAATTAAAAAAGACTACTGGTAATTGTATAAGTTATGGCAAACTAGCTCCCTCCAGCAGTGACAGGAGACAGCAGGAAAAAGAAAGCAAGATATACCTTTCCTCTCTGATATTTACAGCTACTTGTTCTTCATGCAGACCAAGAAAGTAATAACGTTTGCACTGAATTTCCTCAGCCCTCTTTCAGGGACTGATCCTGCAAGTAACCCCTCCTGTGAATAACAGCTGCTAGATCAGGCTTTTATTTGGGAATTCACCAAATGCTGCCGACCTGTCTTTTCTGCGCCGCGTCACGTGCGGGACATTCATACCTGCGTGCACGGGAAGCAGAGCGGGCGCCAGCGGCGTCTGCAGCAGAAGGGGGCAGGTGCAGGCAGGCAGCGTGGCCTCCTGCTCCCAACACGAGGCCGAACTGCGCTCCCAGCTCCACCGCCGATGCCAAGGTTTTTTGTTTACCTTGTTACAGGATTTAATTTGCTCCTGTGCCTCAGTTTCTTAACTTCCTGACTCAGCTTCTCCTCCTGCAGGTGGGCAGAGCAGGAGGCACAGCGGGAGAAGCACTCTTTGGGTTCACCACACACCCCCCTTTCCCCACAGTTCAGAAGCTTTACTGCTGTCTTTTTGCGCAGTGAGAGTTTGGCCAGATCTCAGTGCCCCGTGTAAAGGGCTAAATATTATAGGCAAATATAAACACACGGGTTAATGTGCACAGGAAGATTTACTTCTATAAGCATTTGCCTAAAATGGAAATACTTGCAAATAATTAAATTTCAAAGGACAGAGGAAAAGAAAAAAGAAAGCTTGAAACTGTGTTTAACCTGTGCATTTTTTTCCTTCTGAGGCCTGTGTTCAAATTCAGGTTGCATGCAAAGTGGAAAGGTTTAGAGGAGCTCTCAGGCCTTGACGGTTCACATATAAAACAAGCATCAAGTTTGTAATCTCAAGTTGTGGGGAAAGCATTGTCATGGCAGAGGAAATAATGTGCTGGGCAGGGAAGGTTGTGCAATACCTGCCTGAAATACGCACTAGATTCATCCTGGCTCTTAGCCATTGCTCACTCATAACCTCTATAATTCACCAAAATTATATATTAAAAGCACGTAATTAATGTTGAGTTATTTTGAGTTGAGTTGCAGAGTTAATAGACAGTTGTCATCATGCCAGATTACTGGTATGGAGTAATTATATTAAAGAGCTAGCAGATCCTTATCCGAGAATGAATCTTTTAAGACAAGGTTTCTGAGGAAAGCTGAGATGTACAGTAACTTGCGGATATCCTCCCAATTCAGATCAATTGGGTCTTTCATGCATTAATATTCCAGGAGGCACTTCTTCAAGAATACTGTCCTGGGAAATAAGATCATTTGATGTAACTTTTGTTTGATTTCAGGGGGAGCCCGGTACCTAAAGATCTTTAAGAATCTGGCCCTTAGGCACTTTTGAAATTGAGAATTAGACGTTTCAATGTTGGATTAATGCCTAAATACCTTTAAAAGTGTGGGCTTTGGAAAATCCCTTTGGGTGCCTATCAGCACCTGTAGGCATCTGGATACCTTTAAAAATGGCCCCAAATGCTGCCTTAACAGCTCATCCACTGCAAGAGGGGCTGACACCCCTTTTCTTTCTTCCACATTCCCACAGGTGACTTCTTTCCACCTCAATAGCTGCTGCAGGTACTTGGACTGAGCACAGCAATAAACCCTCTTGCACACACAGTTGGATGGGAAGCTGCCTCCAAGGCATGAGGACGGGGCGAAGCAGCGATTCTCAAACATCACAGGCTGCACAGCCACATGGGCGTGGGGCAGCACACAGGTTACTAGTCCCTGGCCTTTAATAATGGCAGGCAAGGTAGAAGGAGAGGGAGGAAATATCTCTCAAAATCATAGCACTTCCCCAGGGTTCCCTTTGCCATGGCACAGCTCCAGTTTTTGACCTTACATGTAAGGGTGCCTGTAAAGCACAGCTCCACCAAAACGCAGCATTCAAACATTACCCACACCTAGCATGGATACACTGCAGTGTTTGCTTAGAAGGAGCATCTTACCAAAGCAATCATGAATCCTCACTTGCAATTACAAGCCCTTTTTAAGGGAAAACCAGGGATGTAGAAGGTCACACAGTCAGTGAAGTCAGAAGCAGTCAGTGAATGGCACCTAAACAGCTTATCAGCACCCTCATAATTCAGTTAATTGCTACCTGCAAGAGCTCCTGCAAACAAAATCCAAGCAGCAGCCTCTGAGGATCAAGAGTAAAGATGTTATAGAAGAGCGTGTGCATATGTATAAAGGGTTTCAGGATCCAGCACTGCAAAGAGGGCAGTCCACTGTTTTTCTTGTGTGGTTGCCATTTGTGTCACATTTCCTAGCTATACAGAGTCAGGATTGTCACATGCAACTCAGTCACCTCTGACTGAAGATTTGCCCAGCCCTAAAAGTGAATATTCATTATCAGTTTCCACTGCTTTAACTTTGATAAACATTTCCGATGGAGATGTTGACCGCTAGCAAAGAACATACACGTGAGGATTTTAATACCTGACCAGGTCATAGAAATTGCCAAACGACCACGACTGTCCCCTGACCCCAGACCTAGCACTTCTTATCGCACATGAAAACAGAGGCTGGACATATTTGAGCATTAATCTTAGACTTCCTCATGCTGCTTTCTGCATTCGTAACTCTTTAGCATTACATCTGCTGAAAATTTTGGAAGAACAATGAGTTGAGCAAGTGATGAAGTGAATGGTACAAGGGCTGTTACATTACCCTGCCCTTCTCACATAAAGGAGCTCTGAACATGTTGTCAGACACAGCACTTTATTCGAAGGGGTTTCACACATGCATTTTTAATCAGGATTATATTTCACACACATCTATCATCGCTCGCAAGTGCAGCAGGCTAGTCCTCCTTGAAAACATATCAGCTCTCTGTGTTTGCCATCAGCTATTTTTTCCTTTGTATAAATCTACTGTTTGGTGACCCACTAGACCATATTTGACGTATTAGAAAAAAAAACCTGCTTAGGATCAACATTGAAAATGGCTGTACAACTCCCTTAATACAGCACATTTTCTGAGATCATCTTTATTGCTGCACAAATAGTCTTAGTAACTGACCTTAAATTATTCACTAAAATAAAAATGTGACAGGTTATCCTACATGCAATCATGTCAGAACTAGTTCGTAAGCTATATAGTTTTACTGAGCCTACCAATTTTGTACTGTACCTTTTTTATTCACTCCCATGACGGTTCCCTACATGGAACAGACAAGATGCAAAACTTGAACCTAGCGTGTTCTCTGGTGCTAGGAAACACAGAAGGAAACCCTGGGTACCTAATGCCAATGAACCTGAAGCCAGTGGGGAGCAAATATATAAACACATGCAAAAGCTTAAACCCTTCCTGCTCTGTTTAAGATGGAGAGAATTTACCTGAATCCTTTAAGCACAGATGCTTGCCCATGACAGAAATCCTTGAATTTCAAGTAAATGAACCAGGACCTGAAGACTAGCAAATTACTGTAATATTTACATTTGGGGTTTTCCAGAGTTAGTTCCTTGCACAAAAATTCTGCCATTCTTTGGTAATAGCCCAAAACAATAAACACTCACTACTGAGAACAGCAGCATGCTCAAACTTCTTCTGTAGACTAATGTACTTATTTCTATTTTAAAGTATTCATGACTAATCCCTGTTATGAAAACTGTAAAAATTACAAGTGAAGCTGACAATACAAAATTAAAAAAAAAAAAAAGCTACTGGAGTCACTCTCACTTATTGTCCACTCAGTGAGGGGAAAAGGTTAAAACAATAATCTCAAATTCCTCATGAAAAAGGAATACAGTAAGCATAAAATTGATGGAGTTCTACAGAAATTAAGTGGGATTTTGTAGAAATTAGTCCAAAAAAAGTACCATTTACTGGGTAATCATATACTTTCTGTAGGCTCCCCACCTCCTCACAACTATCATATGGCATGCAGTGAGGATATAATTTTTTTCTAAAAGATAATCCCAAACTCCTATAGAATATAATAACTTTTCAAATAAATCTCTTCTGGGAAGAATACCATTTATTTTATCATATGAAGTGAACCTATATAGATTTTTAACATTTTTGTTGACACTTCTCCTTTTTAGTTGTCTTTCTTTATGCTAGCATTTCCCCTTTCACCAATATAACCTTTTTAGCAAAAGAGACTTTTTAATTTCTGGAATAGTTCCTTTTTTCATTTG
The DNA here is from genome assembly GCA_013401315.1 of Balaeniceps rex. Lineage (NCBI taxonomy): Eukaryota > Metazoa > Chordata > Aves > Pelecaniformes > Balaenicipitidae > Balaeniceps > Balaeniceps rex. Next base: position 7,054 of record VYZW01042902.1, on the reverse strand, counting down.
CTTTCATTTTTATTGCAAAAACACGATAACATCCTGTAAAAGACACTTTAAGCATTAAAATGCTGCACTACCAGCGCCTGGCATACTTTAGATTAATAAAACTTGTATCTTAAAATAGATGCAACCTAGAGAGGATGTCATGGAAGAGTTTCAACAAAAACATCACTTCACCACGTAAAAATGTGCTGCAGCAAAGCCCTCTTAAAAAAATTCCCTCGGCTGGGAACTACTGTATATCGACATATGCCCTGAAAAATACATACCAACACCAATTGCACAGGGGCATTGTTCACATGAAGTAACTATATCTATATGTTGTCAAGCAACTGGTCATAAAAGCACTGAATAAAAAGGCATTTGAAATATGAGATGACTGAAAATACCACAGCTGATTTTTTTATATTCTCTGATGGTTAAGAACAAAAAGACTTTCAGACAAAGAATTTAGACTCTATACCATGGTGTTTGACTTCCAAAATGTAACGTAAAATATTGCCAAATGTCTGACAGAACAAAAAATGTACTGTAAAATAAATACTTTTTAACAGTGTAAAACCAGAGCTTTTGGAGTGAACCTCTTGTTCCTGTGGAGTCACAGGATTTTTAATTACACTGTATCTTATCATCAACTTAATCACAACATCCTTATGAAACTGTCTGGAATCACATACCGCTAGCAGGGAAAAGCAGTAATAATATTTTTCCAGCGTTATTTCTGTTTCTAACAGACAAATAAGTAACGTCAAAATGGCAGGGTTTTACACGTATCGAATACTACATGAAGACGGATCTTTCTGGGTACTTGCACTTCTAACACCTAGATTAAAATCTCTTCAGAGCTTCCCTGAATTCTGCTATTATATTTAGCATCATTACTCACAAGTCCCTCTCCAAGTTTTCCTCTTCAATAATTTAAAACTCCATTTAGACAGCTCTGGTCTGGACTTTCCTTCTAGGAGGTTGAAGCCTAGGAAGGAATGTTCTCATTCTTTCTCTGTATTCTTTGAACAACAGTAACTTAGAGTTAACAGTAACCTACGGGCAGACACCCAAATCCTCTCCCATCCTCTGCAAGGGAGAGGGTGATGGTCAGGGTGGGACCCCGAGGCTCCCTGGCTATGGGAAGCCCCCAGAGGAGGGCTGTCAGCCTGTGCCTTGCACCAGCTTAGCCAGGATAAGTCTCATGGTTGTGAGCAACAGCTCAGGCAAGGACAGAGTGGGATGGGAGGGTGTGGAAGGAGATGGGAGAAAAAAGCCCGCGCTTTTGTTTCAGAAATGGTGGTGGGAGGGAGGCTGGGAAAATTTGCAATACTTACCCGGGTACTTAAGCCCTGGGAGGAAATTGCCTGTGTAGATCTTCAGTGCTCAGCAATACAATTCCTAATGGGTTTCAGATTTAAGACAAAGGGAATAAATTTGGCTGGCAGCTCTGCCCAGGAAAGTTGTGGCCAAAAGGAAACAGGAAGCAGAATATTCTTTCACCAGAAACACAACTTCTTTCCCAACTCTCATGGTCTTTTTCACTGGCCTTATCAAATAGGAACTCAAAGTATTTTAAGGGAAGGGGAGGGAGGAGGAATAGTTTTGCTCTGGCTGTATCACACTCACTTCTCCAGAGACCGGGAAAAGGGCATCGCAGCGTTTGGCACAGGCCGTATGTAGGACTGCATCCTGCCACAGGTCAGCTGCCACCCAAAATCCTGGGTCAGGCTTTTAAAGTTATAGAAGACGTACTGTTTCAAGCTCTCCTCAGCATCATTCTCCTTGCTCCACAGTCATTGTACTGAAAGTTGACTGGCTAGCAGCACTGGAGTGGATAATAAATACTTTTTAATTATTTTTTTTTTAGTTAAACAAAAACATAACCAAATCTTACCTAACTCTTTCCAAATCCACTCAAAGATTTTTTGGGGGGTATGAAGTCAAGAGAAGAATGGAAGATCTATTGATACAATACACACATTAGGTCAAAAACTTACTGCTACCAGCAGTGACAGATGTGCAAAATACAGAAGGAGCTTGATACAGCCTACTGTTTAAAAAGGAATATCGTTAAAAAATAATAAGAAATTGTCATATTTCACATGGAGTTGATGTGTCCTGGGTATGGGAAGCTGAATAGTAAGGAAAGCTTAAAAGATTCTGGAAGATAATAAGCAGGAAGGAAATTGTTCACCACTGTTACAAAATGATAATGAAATATAACATAGAAGTCCTCCTCCCTGAGGAGGAAGCACCTACTCCAGCAAGAACTTGGTGCTAGTCAGAGAAAGCAGGGAAAAGGGGAACTCAGCAGGGACAGGAAGAGTCTCTATGTGTCAAGGAGAGCAAAGTAAGTAAAATGGAGGAATAACTGAAAGGAAACTGCAGCAACAGACATCCTGGATAGGTGAAGTGAAGATTGTAAGGGATATCCATCATCAACATAAATGGTGGTCACTTCATGTGGCATGCAACAGCTTGGAGCAAAACAACTCATTTAGTTTTCTTCAGTCTCCACTGGGAAGTGGATATGGCTTAGGAAAGGCTTCTTTACAAGATGGACTGGTTTGATCTGAGCTGTCACTCATGATCAGAATTACCAAGGAAACATAAGAAACACATTAGGCTGTCTAGTGACAACTGAGCAATAGACAAAAGATTGGGATGTAGGGGTTACCTATCTTTCTTCCCCCCCTCCCCTCCCCTCCCACCCAGATTCCTTTTGACCCCATCTCTCACAGCTCTTGGAGTTTAAACTAATGATGAACTGGTTTGTCAGTATAGAAACTACCAAGTCGAAATGTCTGTTGAGACTGCAAGAAAGCTTTATCCTGCTGAGGACAGGTTTTCCCCTCTGTTTTCCTAGAAAGCACATGAATCTGTCTAAGATTTTTCTTTTTGTTCCTCTAAGCTTCATCTCAAGTCCTCTCCTTTTGTACAAGGCTGTCTCTTGTATTTGAGAAGGGATGTTCTCGAAGACAAAAAGAGGTGAAAATATCCATCTGTCCTGGGTGTACTGAACTAATTAAAGGAAAAAAAAGACAGAATTCCTGCAGCATTTTTTTTTGTTGTTGCACAATCAGTCCAGAACCATATCCACTCACCCTGAGCTGGGCATTTAAAAGAACAAGAGTGTTTCAGGACACACATCAACAGCCTTTATCTCAACCTCTTTATTTTTCAGCCAGACTAGTGTCTCAAGAACAGCAGCACTGCTTGTTAAAATGCTGCATTTTTTCATCACTGTTGAAACAACACTCCTGAGAGAGACCATGAGATCTGTGCCTGGAGCTGTTAGTTCTCTTGGTAGCCAAAAACCACAGATGATGAGCTCCAGGTATGAAAACTACTATGGTTTACTGATGAAGTTATTTTTTATTGTCTTAGCCTATATCTACACTGACAGTGATACATGGGAACCGAGGGATAACAAGACAGAAGGAAACAAGAAGAGACAGATATATTATTGTAAATAATATGTTTTTAGGCCAAGAAAATCCAAAAAGCGTGACTAAACCTAAAACTGTATCTACAATCCTGAACAAGAGACATTAAGATTTTAAAAACTCACCACTTACCAGTCTCAGTGAGGAAATGGAAACTTGAGATGTGCAGCATTTTGGAAAATAAGAATCTTACAATGTGATTAAAAACTGTATTACACACATGAAGGAGCAAGTTAAGGTTCCTGAGCATAGCCATTATTGCAGTACTGAAGTGATTCAGTCTGTGATCCTACCGTACACTTTTGGTATAGAATTTCTATGGTATTTTTTGAGGGGAAAAAAAGAATAGGTAAATATATTCATATATTCAATATTCTATATTCAACTAGTTGTCATACAGAGGTGTAACACTGCACATCTGCTGCCAACAAGGTATTACCCTGCTCCATTCACATCTGTATTATATGAAGCTCCACCCATGCTGGAACCACAAAGCCACCTCTGAGTTCTTCTGTGTCTCACAGACAGACGGACGCAAACACACATCCCTAGTACAAAGACCTCGGCACATTCCCAGCTAAACTAAATCTACTAGCCTAGTGCTACTTTAAAAATCAATCAAATCATTTTCTTTCCTAGTGGTAAAAAATAACTTTAAAAATTACTTTGAAAACTCTTTATAAGAAAAAATAAATCATTCTCATGGAGGAAATAGTATCTCCAGGTATCACACAAATTTCAGAGAAAAGAAAAATATGCTGTTGAAATTGATCTTTATAATGGAAACCACTGTATTAACATTTGAGGTGAAATCCCGACCCTGTTGAAGCTTACAGAAGTTTTGTCACTGATTCCAGCAGTATGCGGAATTCATCCTGTGTACAGCTTTGTTCTCCACTTAGAAGAATAGTGAAATATGATCACATAATATGAATGATTAATTACAGTCAACACAGAGTATCTTGACGCACAACCATATGCGTATTACTTATGAACACATCTCAACAAGTTTGGAGGATGGGTTCTGAGATGAAATACCAAGACAGTAAATGATTATGAGAACACTTCTGAATTTTCATTGTAAAAATGGGGCTAGTTTCTTTCATTAGAACAGATTATAAGATTTCCTGATACCATTTTAATCAGGAATACCCGAAGAATAATTATAGCCCAGCTCATCATAATCATACCTTAATGTTCTCACTGACAATAAAGAATATATAGTATTCTAGCTCAGTGTACTAGTTACTCCTAAAAGTAGGCTTCATTCACCGTTGAATTAACTTCTGAATGTTCACATGTCTCTCTGCTTTGACTTTGAGTTTCCCACCAGCTCAGAGTAAATAGCTCTCATGGAGAGACCAGGGAAGATGGAAAAAGTATGTGGAAAAGAAATCCGTTAGGAAGAGTTAGACAGACAATCTGTAACAAGCTCTGGATATCTCCTAAAATGATCAGAGATCAAGATGACATTAGAGCAAAGTGTCATTATAGACACTAGTTCTGTTCTTGCTCTTTCCTTGGCACACACATAGGGCTGTCATCAGAGACAGACCGTGGGCTGAGGTAGATATTCTTGTTCTTGAGGCAGTATTGTCATTCTTGTTACCCACTGCTACTGGTCCAGTCCATTTTGCTGAGGAGTCAGAGCCACATCATCACTATGATCATTACAGTCTCTAATTGAGGTTGCTTATTACCAACTCTGTCTCTTCACTGGTCTGAACAATATTCTTTTATACCAGTACTCAAAATGTAACTGTCTGCTCCCAACCCTCTCAAGTTCCCAACTGAAAAAAATTAAATGACTGCTTATGGCAATAATTTACTAATTTTAAGAGGGGGAAGGGCCATAGATCTAAAAGCCATTAGTTTTGAGTTCATATTTAATAAGTACAGCTTTCTACATATATATATATACACACACACACACACATTTGGATTTTTGCATCTGGAGCTTAGCTTTTGTCTGAGGAAGGAGAGAAATGAAAAAGAGCAAAGTTCTAGAAAGAGAATGAGGTGCCCCATTGCAGTGAACATGCATCTATTTGCAAAAGCTACCGAATTCAGGATAACTTTTTTAAGTAGATGGCCTTTGTTATTCTGAAAATTTCTGTCTCACTGTTGTAATGCAAAAAGATTTTTAAAATCCAATATGTCTGAAGATCCATTGAGCTGCAATGAGCATAATGATTTAATAGTTGATAGTTTTTAAAATCCTTCCAGAGGATTAATGGAGAACATAAAGTATTCTAATAGCCCTGGTAGGAAGCAACCTCCAATGGTCATATAAGAATATCTGAATTCAGAAGGCAGCACCATGTAGACCCCTCTTTCTTCAGCATCAGAAGATGTTACTCGTACTGCATCTTCTGATGTTCAGAAAACTGCTCTCAAGGCATCTTCTGTTGCTCGTACTGTTGCACCTCCTGGTAAGTTAAGTGAGGTGCAATATACCATGTCCATTGCCACAACAACAGTAATAGAACTAACCTAATCAGGAAAATATAACAGTAAATCCACTGTTATTGCATAAAGAAGAGCAGACCAAGTTGATTTGTGTCAGATTTTTAAGGTATGGCTAACAGAATTTTTACTCTGCCGTAACCCTCTTCTTACCCCATAAAGGTACTTTTCTCTAAAAATACTTCATAACTTTAATAAGGGAAAAATATTGTAGAACTCACCTCTGGGATCATTTATTATCTTCCCTTCAATTCCTTTGCTTCCTTATACCTATACTCTAAATCTCTAACCACATATTTTTGGCATGCTTTTTATTTAAAACAAGTACCACATTTCTAATCCAGACACTAAAATTTGTATGGTTTACTTAGAGATTTAAGTAACAAATGTCAAAGTTTGGGCCAAAAAAAGAAACAGAAGAGGAGTAAGATCCATTTGCTACAAGAATGGAAATGTACAGCCTGTCAATACTACTATGTGCTACCACTAGAAATATACACCTTGCTGAGTCGCACTTTCCCACTCCATAGCAGTGATGATTGACCTCAAAGGAATCACTTGATTTACATCAGGGATTTGGGGTTTTAAGACTTGCTTCTTTTAGCTGTACAGAGGTGATGTATAAACTGACATTCAATTCATTTTGCCAAGTGTTACTATTTGTTAATCACCAAATAGATCCCTTAAATTCATTGCTGATATGTTTTCCAGTTAGAAAAAAACCAAAACAAACATCCCTAGTTCCCAGTGTTCTACCTCAGATATTTGTCTTGGATCTATACCTTACCTAACTATGTCTCTTCCCAGTTAATGTTATGTAATATACAGAAGAAAGAACATGGGAGATGAGAATTTTGTATTTCTGAACCAAAGCACCTGAAATGTACAAAAGAAATGTCTGAGTGTCCCACATGCCTTGTGCACTGACTGACTGGGAATCATCAAGGCTGCCATTTGCAGCTCTGAAATATTTTGATCATCTTTATATCTGAGGCCCCCATGCTTTAGTTTTATACTGATACAAACATGCAAGGTTCTTGATGGAAGCCATGAAGAAGAATTTGTTCCACAATGTAGGATCTGACAAGACCATCATACAGTGTCTCTGACACCGACCACCACAAGACCAAACACAAGCACAGACTTATCCTTTCCCTGCT